>JAQZBX010003710.1:49212-64275 GCA_029593785.1 Cabassous unicinctus
CCCCCCCCCCCCCCCGAGAATGTCACTTGCTTTTGTTGGGATTAGGGAGCAGACAAGAATATGCCTTGGGTTGGAACTTTCTGTGTGTGTTAGTGTTTTGGTTACTCTCTGACAGTGTTCCTCAACTTCCTGGAAAACAGTAGCTTTAAGAATAACTGTGGCTATTTAAGAATACTTGTGTGTGTGTAAATTACAGCCCACCAAATTTACCATTTTGTCACAGAATGCCTCAGCTACTCCAGCCAGAGGCCCACTGCATTGCTCATGCTCTCTAGGCTGACTATCTAGGGGAGGAGAAGGGAGCTTATTTTGAATGGGGCTGCCTGGTGAGGCACTGATAAGTTTTGGGGTTGTAGAGGCACACCCACTAGTGGCTGTTTCAGCCTCTCAGAGCTGTTTTCTAGTGGGGATAAGAAGGGTGTCTTTCCCAACTTTGCCCTTTCCTATTGTCTTATGGATGAGTGTGAATTCTGCCTCCCTCCCCCTATACACACACACTTTGTCCTGGGGAGTTTCCAAACAAGTTTAGAGGTAGTTATGACATGATCCTATGGGTCTTCCAGAAATAAATAGAAATATCATTTAGGGTCTTTTCATGCAAGAACAGTGCCTTTCAAACCAGGTGACACATTTGAGCTGCCATTCATTTCCCTAGGACTGAGGCCCTGCCCTGCCTGTCCTGTGCTGTTCCTGACTAAGCCTCTTTGAAGTGGTTGGGAAAGTCGAATACCCTAAGCTAGAATGTGGATGTTCATGTTGTGGTGTGTGGCTGTGCATTCCGGAGAAAGCTTTCTCTGTCTCTACCCCTTGGCTGGGCAGAGGTTCAGTGTGGAGAAGAGAAAGCAGAATGGCCAATCCTTCTGCCTCAGCTGATAGACCAGTTGGCAGAATGCCTATGGAATCACTGGCCTCCAGGGTTGCTTTTAGCTGACTGACTGTTCTGACCTGCCTCAAACTTACACTGGCTGTGAAGTCCACTGGATACTCGTTCTTTACTTCCTGTATTTGGGCCAAAACACTCAGATTTGGATTCATGTCCTCTCTGTGGGCTAGCCAGGCAGATGTCATGTGGTCATGAATCTGCCCAAAGGAAATTGGGCTAGGCGTAGAATAATGGGTCCAGAGTCCAGGGAGACACTAATTAATTAATCTGTGAAGAGCCCACAGCACTGATTCTGTGCTTCACTCCTGTGTCTCATGTTCAGATGTTTGCTGCTGTGACAGGAGTTTGGGAAGGGCTTTTAAACATTTTACAGACAGGCTTATTCTTTAACTTTGTGCACCAGTTCCTGTGATCCTGAACTTTGATGCAGAGTGTCAGAGGACCAACCAGGTTCAAGAGGAAAATGAAGTTCTGCGTCAGAAGGTTTGTTCTGAGGAGGCTTGCTCTTTGGAGAGTACTTCTGCTTTTTTTGTGTGAAATTAGGTAGTGGCAAGGGAGTGGGGGTGGGGGATTGATCAATTATAGGAAGGCCATACATACTGTTTGCACATGAAAGCGGGTCACCAGGAAGTCAGTGTCAGGGGTTTAGGAGCTGTAACAGTCTCTGAAAACCAGAGGCAAGATTCATATTTTTAATCATGTGTGTAGCACAAACCATATGGTAATGGTAACTTAAAGAAAGAAAAAGGCTTTATGCATTCCTGCTACCTTCTAACTGATCTCTTTTTGTTTATTTTGTCCTCCCAGTCCTTTCTACATAAATCCACATATATAGTCTTTACCACCCAGATATAATGCAATTGTTCCTACTGAGCCCAATGTTTCTCTAGTTTGATGAAAAGGTAGAGCCAGGGGCCCACATTTGCCTTTAAATTTTGCCTGAGAAGTCTCTCTGTCCTTGACATTAAGATGTGTATAGGTTTTATTTTCAGGAAAAAGAAGATTGTAAAACTTACAAAGTTCAGTTTTTGGGGCTTTAAAATTCTTGGGTTTGGGGAGTATGTGTGTATGTTGTATACTTTTCTTCAGGCAAAAGGTAAAAAAGTGCTATAATTCATCAAAAATTTTTTTCATGTGCGTTTCAGAACCTGATTTTGTAGATTCCAAAGAGCAAAGCAGGATTGGGTAAGGCTATTTTTCTCAGTGAATCTCGGAGGAGCAAGTCAAATGATAAAAAAGGAAGGAAGTCAAATGATAGAAAGGAAAGAAAAAATAGCAGGTTTTATATATCTAACAATTTTTGATTTTCTAACCTCACTATAGTCAAGTAATAGCTGCTACTTTCCTATTTTTCCAATCTATAGTGAGCAGAGAGAAAGGAAGGTACCCAGAGGTCGAGGACAATTTGAGATGAGCTTGGGTTTTGACTATGATATGTCTAGAAATCTTCAGCAGAGGGACAGTTGGGGGAGTACATCCTCTAACTCAGCCCCACCCCTACGTAGCTTTTTGCATTGCAAGCAGAAATCCACCGACTGAAGAAAGAGGAGCAACAGCCAGAAGCGGAAGAGACCTTGGTCCAACACAAATTACCTCCTTATGTCTCCAACATGGACCGCCTGGGGGACTCAGAACTGTGAGTGTGCCCCACGATTCAAGAGTGGGAGGGCTACTCTCCTTTGTCCACTGTGCTGGTAGCATCACGGTTCACTCTGACTCCCCCTCGCCTGTGCTCCCCAGCTCCCAGCCAGGGAGAATTGCCAAAGAGTCTCCTTGACACACACAGCTCTGGCTTCAGAGTTTTGTGAATAAAGTCCCTGTGGCCGTAAAGTCCCAGAGAATTTGTTCCTAAGCTCTCAAACTCTGACCCTGCCCAAAGGGAGGGGTAGCTGAACAGCTTTCCAGGGGTCTACACCTCCAGATATGCATAGCCTGGATAATAAAGCACTACCACTATTATAAAGCCTTGGGAAGTTTTTCTACATTGAAAGGAGTGCTTCACGTATGAAAAGAGTGGAATTAGAAGATGTATGCATTCCGCAAGAGAAGCATGCCTGCCTGAGGGTTTAAAGATGTCGGCAGATTGGAAGATAGGCATTTGAACCACCTTAAAAAACAGCCAGTTAAAGCAGAGGCCCAAGGTAGTAATAATAATAATAATTGAAAATACAGTGACAGTTGAAGAAACAGAGGCACAGAAAAGTCACACAGTTAGTGATTGGTGACCTGGACGTAACCCCAGGCAGTCAAGTTAGACCTAACTGCCAAGTACTGTACCAGATGAAACTGCTCTAGTTTCTGAGCCAACCCTGTCCTATAGGAATGTAATGTGGGCCGAATATGTAATTCTACATTTTTTAGTAGCCACATTAACAAAAAAAATGACAAGAAAAGGTGAAGTTAATTTTAATAATATATTTGATTTAGCCTAATATATCTATAACATCATTTTAATGTGTAATAAATAAAAGATTTTATTGAGATATTTTACTTTTTTTTTCCCCTTTAAGTCTTTGAATTCTGGTCCATCTTGATTTGGACTACCCACATTTCAGGTGCCCAGCAGCACACGAGGCCAGTGGCTGTTGGACGGTACAGCTCTGAGCTTTACTGTGGCCCTCTAAGGGGAGCTGCAGACTTCATCATTGTACCTGATAAGCTGCCAGTTCCCTTTGGTATAGCAAGTAGTACCAAGGATAACACCATCTTAGAAAGCCCGGGTGCATGAATCTAGCCTAAGAGGTCTGTGTTCTGGGTCTTCTGGGTCCTCTCCAACCCTCTGACCTTGGCTTGTCTTCTTGAGCAGAGCCATGGTGTGCAGCCAGAGGAGCACTTCCCTCTCCCAGTCACCTCGTGTGGGCTTCCTGTCCTCGCTGCTGCCGCAGAGCAAGAAGAGCCCCTCAAGGCTGTCACCAGCTCAGGGGCCTCCTCAGGCTCAGAGCTTGGCCAAGAAAGAGTCCTTCAGCAGTCAGGTAAGCAGCAATTCCCGCCTTTCTACCTCTTGCCTAGAAACCTCTGACATCTGACTGTACTTGTAGATAAGACTTGTTCTGCAGTCTTATTTAGGAACTGAGATAATAAAGAGGAAAATCCACCTAATGCGTTTTTCTGTTGCCCTCTCCCACCCCTGTCCTTGCCTCTGACTGGGAACTGCAAGCATTGCAGGTGCTCTAAGGCAGCAGGCAGATGTGCATGTGCTTGACTGCTTTGAATTCATCACAACCATGTGAATGGGCAAAAGATTCTTATCCTCAGTTTATAGATGAGGACACTGGCCGTCAGGGGGATTTGGTGGCTTGGATGTTGTGTCCCAGGACCTGGTAGACATACATATAGGGCTATACCAGGTCTTAGACCCAGGTCTCCTACCCCAAGGTGGCTGCTCTCACCTCACATGTTCCTAGATGTCTTTGACTTTCCAGGTGAAGTTGGGCAGAGCTGAAGAGAGAAAATATGCTTTGAAGGTCCCTCCCCTTTTTTCTTCAATTTCCTATGAACTCATGAGGGTTTAATGACTGTGCTTTGGTGACTCAAGAGAGTGAGTTCAAGTAATTCTGGCATTTTGAATTTTAGGTAATATAAAATAATTTGTGGCTAAAGAGTAAACTACTTTAAGAGCAACCTCTGAATTGATGTATTTCTTCTACACATTGGTATTTGCAGATTCTGCAAAGGATTTTCATATTTTTCACATGTGTGGATGTTTGTAAGAGAACCTCTTTTATGCTAGCTTATATCCAAAACAGACAAGAGTCCGACCCACTGAGTATTTTTCCTAGCAAAGGCTGTCAGAATTTGCTTTCAGAAATATCTGCCAGAGTAAAAGTTTAACAGATCTAGAGTTACGCTTTATTGTTTCGGTAGGGACACTTTCTCTGTTAATGTGTTTTTATTAGTTATAGATAAAGTAAGTCGTTATAGTGACAGTCACACAAGTGACAGTTTGGGGCTGCGCACCTGGACCAGGGAGGTAGTGGTCTGGCCCAGGCTGCCAGTGGAATATCGGGCCTTTTTTTTTTTTTTTCAGCTTGTAAATATATTTCTCTCACACACAATGTTGAATGAGACATTTACTAGTATTAATATTTATCCATATGGAGTATAAAGTGGTAAAGTGGAGAACTAAAGAAGTCTGTCTGAAAACAAAAGCACACTTTTCTTCGGATTCAAAAATATTGCACATAATAAGGTTGTACAGAAACTACAGGGTGTTTTTACCAACAGAATGAGGTGTTAGTTAATCTCTAGATAAAGATGAATGCAAAGAAGAGGAACCACAAAACAAAATACATGAATCCATATTAAGAACTAGAGTGCCAACAAGAAAGAAATGTGAAAAGATATGTAAAGATATGTAAAGTAGCTACGATTTCACTACTACAGAATCATTAGCCAGGGACCAAACATGTAAAAATCTCTTGCCAATATCTGAAAGTATTCAACTGACTTTCAGCCTGAATAGAAACAATACAAATATTTAATTTACCATGGGTCCACTATAAAAAGGCATAGTTCTGTAGTAAATATCAAAGCCATCCCTTGATTTTTCTAACTTTAAATAACTTTAATTAGAACAAATCAAGAGAATTTAAAAAATCTCTCTGGGAAGTTAACAGGTTTCTAAGTCTTTCAGTGTCAATTAACCAAGATACTGCTCTCCTTTGCAAAATGACTAAATTACGCAGTTTCATGTATGTTGGGGGTGGAATCATGTCCCGCACATAAGACACGGTTAGGTCCCAACCCCTGGTCCTGTGAATGTGGACCCATTGTAAATAGGAGCTATTGAAGATGTTACTTCAGTCAAGGTGTGGCCTAACTGAATCAGGTTGAGCTTTAATCCGGATTACTGGAGTCTTTTATGAGCAGAATGAAATATAGAAAGAAACAGAAGCCACTGGGATCAGCCAGAAGCTGGAAGTTGATAGCACCCAACCTGGGAGAGAAAGAAGACACCGTTATGTGCCTTGCCATGTGATGGAAAAGCCAAGGAACCCCAAAGATTGCCAGCCAGTCAGAAGATACCGATCTGGGGAGGCTTCTAGCCTTTGAAATCATGAGCCAATAAATTTCTGTTGTTAAGCCAAGCCATTGTGTGGTATTTGTTTTAGCAGCCAAGAAACTAAAACAACTTATATTTAGCAATTCATGTTATGTTTCAGAGCATGCAATTTTAAACTAGTAAAGGTTTCACTGTAGTTATTCAGGTTCACACAATTGAAATCTACAATTACTTTTAAAGTTTACTCTTTAAATATGTATCAGGCAAACTCAATCTTTTCATGATAATAAAACTTGCCATATTAATGAGCTGAAGGGCAGTAGAGAAAAAAGACCAGATTTATAATGTCTTTAAAAAAAAAAAAACAACAGCTTTCCTAATCAGGAAATTAATAATTAGCTATTTCTCTAATAGCTGAATATTACTGAATTTGTCAAAAACAATTTAAATAAACTTGATAGCTATATTAAGTTTTTAAAAGTAACTGAAATCATGCAACTTGTCAAAAATAGTTCCCAGAAAATTGTTTTGTGTCAGAGATAGTGAGGAAGAGTCAACTAGTTAGGTTTAGTGGGAACAAAAAAAGAACAAGGTGCTGTCCCCAACACTCAGTATAAGTAATAACCTTATTCCTCTTCCTTGAGTGACAGTCCTGCGGTGCTTGTTAGACCTATGGAATCTATCTTCACTATGTACTGTGTGCCGATTGGTGGTGTCAAAGAAAAGATTTTTTCATAACTTCAAATGTCATCGAACAGTGCCTCCACAAGAAAACTGGAAATGATGCTTTTGTCTACTGGAACTATTGTGGCATGTCTGGAAGTGATTTTGATAATGCTTCTTGGATCGAGTGTTTTGGTTTTGGTCAAAAAAACCAAAGTCTTTAAATGTCGTTAAAATTGAAGTTAAGTGATTTCTCAAGAGGACTTCTACCACTTTTGTTTTTTACGACTAGTCAAAACACTGTGTCCAAGTGTATCATATTCTTTCTGCCAGGTAACAGCTGAGAGTGTTTCTTCTGCTTCTGCAATCTCCCTGAAGTTTGCTTCAGCATCAGGGCTCTTCGTTTTGTCAGGGAGGTACTTCATGGCCAACTTGTGACATGCCACCTTGATTTGGTGCTCTGATGCTGATTTTGGCACACTTAAGATGTAACTTTTTGAGGCCATAATTAATTCTGTTATCATTAAAATACATAATGCAAAGATGAAAACTGACTGGGGAGTAACCATTTCTAATATCCCACATCCTCTGGTTGTTGCTGCTCTTCCACAGAGTCTGTGGCGCCAGCGAGGCTGACCATGGGCTTTGCATGGCTGCTTGCTCCTGGCCCTTCACCTTGGCCTCCGTGGCCTCTGGGAGCCAGTGCCCGCCACAGTGCCATTTGTACACCAACCTTGTGCTCCTCTAGCTGCCACTGCTTCTGAGTTCCCTTTCGGCCTGCTTTCCAGTGGCGGGCAGCCCAACCTCCGGGACTTTTAGCCTGGCCTTTGTGTTTAGTACTGTTGAACTAGAGAGGCTGAGCAGCATAGTGGGTAAGAGCCATGGGCTTCAGGGCCAGACAACTTGATTTTTAGCTCTGGCTCCTTGTTTATCAGCTTTGTTCAGATTGTTTAAAGTCATCCCAATTTCCTTATCTGTGGAATTGAGATAATAGTAATAGTAGTGTTTACTTCCTAGGGGAGGCTTAATTGAGCTGATAGAAGAGCTCTTGTTATAGGCAATGGCAGGCAGATTATAAACACTAAATAAATTTAATAGTTGTATTTGTCAAGTACTCGCCTAATTGAGTACCTGAGTCATTTCTGACCTAAAGTGCCACCAGTGCAAAAATCACATTAATTTTTAGTACCCATGAGAGTTGAAGCAGTCAAAAATCAGTCACAGTTACTCCTATGACTGTTTTCTCTGAAATTCGAAACTTAAAATTAGAATTTCAGTTCTGTGGAATGTGACCGAGTAAGTTTTACTGTTTGTTTTCCAGATATCTTTTACCATACATTTTGTAAGTGTAATAGACAACGTATGCTTGAAATTGTGAAATTTAATTTCAGCAACTTAAAATGAAAAAAAGCACAGAAATGGATTCTTTGGGGTTAAGCCTGTGGCTTTGTTCTTTATGTATTCAGGAACTAAATGTCACATGTGAGATTAAAATGGGATTGGAAAATTTTGTGTGTAGTACAGGGCCAAGAGACAAGGGTAAGACTGTGTAATTTACAGCAAAACATTCCTTACCTTGCCTCTAAAATATGTTCAAGCAAAGGTTGGGTCACTGTGTGTTATGTTAACAGAGCAGAGGTAGCTGTTTTTCTATTTCCTAAATGGAGATAACAGTTGTCTACAACCTGAATAGCCCAATGGTCAGGTTACTTGTTTTTTATTGATGGTGGATTAATTAAACTCAGTATATATGTTTTAATCCTAAAAATGACTAGTAGATTTGAGGTTCAAGAAAATGATAGAATTTCAGCATTGGATGGGAAGTTAAATCATCAGGCCCATCACTATTGAGTATCAGAGCTCATTCTCTGGATTGATTGCCTCTGGTCATGTGGAGCTCATTACCTGCCAGAGTTGCAATGTTTGCTTGTTAGAAAGCTATTAGTAGAAACTTCTTTATAATTTTTACTCACTGACCATAGCTTTGCCCTCTGGGTCTACATAGAATAAGACTGTCTTCTAAAGGACAACACTTCCTATCTCTTCCATGAGCAGCACTTTGTTCATTCTTCCCCTTCTTCCCTCAACTCCTGCCCATATGGTATGATTCCTAGACCACTCAGCATCATGGAACCCTCCTCTGCAGGAACCTTCTAAATTTTTTGTACCTCTATTACTGTTGTTACACAAATCTTTCAGACTCTCCTTGCTATCTCACCAGGACCAACTGCAGTTACTTGCATGATCATTTCCTGTGAATGCGGTTAGTTGTATGATCACTTCCTTTGATTTTGATGATATACTGCTTTTTTTTTTTTCAGGAGGTACCGTACTGGGGATTGAACCCGGGACCTCGTGCATGGGAGGCAGGCACTCAACCACTGAGCTACATCTGCACCCAATGATATACTGCTATTAATCCAACATAAAATGTTATTGGTTTTTAAATAAGCCACATAGCTTTGTTGGCTCATATTAAGCTTGCAGTCTTTTTCACATGACTATTACACCAGAGGTCCCTCCTTTTTTGCTATTAAGGGATAAGCAAACAAAAAGTATAAACTGTGTACTATTGTTAAATTAGCAATACATAAAATAATTAGATTTTATTTATATATAGCATTGTAAATGTCACATCTGCATTGTGATTGGTTGCTCTGGCTGCTGTGTCATTATTAACTGAAATGTTCATAGCATTGTTCTTGCAGAATCCATAGTGATGCACTCTCTGTGCTTTCAGTGTGAATATGGAGGCAAAATTAAAGAGATGAAATGGAAGGTATTGCAAAACCTCAATTTGCAAACTCTTCTGGAATCTCTAAATGCAGTAGGCATGGAGGCCACATTAACAATGGGCTGGCTGAGCTGCTGCCTGCCTCAGGAAGCCTGCATTCTGTGCTCCAGTCTCACCCCACAGCTATAATTCCACCCCTTTCACACCCACTTAGTAAGCATATGGGACTGCAAGTGGGAATTAGATTATTACAGATAACCTTTAATTGGCAGTCAAGAAAGCAAGTGTCCACAAACTTCTGTACTTGTAACTCATTATTAGTATGAAATTACCTCATAACTATTGAGATTTAGGTGGTAAGAGCAGCTGCCTCCAGGGCTGTTCCCATGGGTCTTGGCAGGATGGAGAAAAAAAAGCCCTTTTCCAAGTCTTTCATTCTGTCATTTCTGTGTTATGTGGGCCTTTTTTTGCTTCAGTTGAGACCAGATTACTGGAACTTTTCCCTGCCCATTTGATGACTGCCTGTCAAGCTCTGTGAGGCTTTGGAATCCCTCTTGATCTACTCAGGCCACCTAAAATTAACTGATGTGAAGTTATATCCTTCTCCAGAGTGAGACATAAGAAGGATGAATGATAAAATATCTCTCTGGGACTGTAGGAGATTGTCTTAGTTTGTCACAGGGCTGCTGATACAAAGTACCAAAAAAGGGTTAGCTTTTATTAATGGGAATTTTATTTATGATAAAAGCTTACAGTTCCGAGGCTGTGAAATGTCCAAATCAAGATACCATCAGACATGCCTTCTCACCAAAGTCAGCTACTGGGGATCCTGGCTTCCTGCCTTACGGCAATCAGGCATTTGGCTGGGCTCGTCTCCTCAACCTTGAGCTGGTCTGTGACCCAGCACCTTGGTGGCCTCTTTTCGTGCATCTGTGCACTGCTGGTTCCAGATTCTGGGACCTCTCTCAGCCTCTCAGGGCTCCTCCATTTTCCTGCAGTCTTCTCTGTCACATGGCAGGATCAAAATGGTGGCTTCCTTTCTCTGTCTCCTCTTTCTCTCTGTGTCTCTATTTAAGACCCAGCAAGAGGGTGGCGATCCAGCCTGTTACACCTCACTGATGTAGTCCAATCAAAAGCAATCTAATCAGGTGGTCTAATCAAGGTCCCTTAACAGAATCCAAGGCAATCAAAGGTCTCACACCTACAGTGATGGATTAATTAAAAAACAATCTTTTTTTGGAATTCACCAAATTCAAACTGTCACAGAGATAGATTATGATAGACTATGAAATCATAGACTATGAAAGACTATAACTTAGAACATTGGAGTGGTATGTCATATAAATTCCAGTTAAGATTTTTGTGAGTTTTGCTTTTTAAACGAAACAAGACTGTCAATTACCAGTTATATCACAGTAAATATTTAAGCTCTTATAGACTTACAGCATAGACACAACTTTACCTTAATTTGCTTTTTTAAGTGTTTTGTGGACCTCTGGATTCATTAGCTTGTAATAAATTATTATTTTTGATCACCCTTCTTTAGTGAGTAACTTAGATACAGTTTAAGGAGAGGCTCTCCTCTTTTTAAGCAGGATCTGATAGGTCTTGCTTAGGAATATAGCTCTCTTGGTATAAACTATCCTATCATTACAAAGGTAGTTCTTCTTAATTTATTGTAGTGCCTTTTTTTGATGTCTGTTTGTATTTTTATTTTGAAATATTCTTCAGTCCCCAGCCTGATGATATACTGGGCATCTTCCTTTCCGTCTTGACTCATGAGGAAAGTGAAGCCTTTGTACTTCTTAATGTTGTATTCTCTGCCTTTGCTAGGGAAGTATTACAAATGGCTTTGAGTCAGCTAGAGGACTTTGAAGCAGATCCTAAGCCCCCCTATCCATCAGGATGGGCCAGCAGAATGGAGCACTGTTCAAATCAAGTATTGAAAAAGGAAAAACACCACATTTATTGGGTGTAGTGGGTGAATAAGGGGCAGAAAAGAGTGCCTATCTTTCCTCTGTAGCCTTTTCCTACCTTTGGTCCCAAGGTACATCCCCTCAGGGTCCATATACTTTCCTTGGGCATGAATGGAGCAGTCAAAAATGTGGTTGAAGTGACACCTCCTGGACCACGATGTGACTGCTTGGTGTCTGCATTTTCAGCGACTTGTTCTAATGATGCTTCAGAACATCAGCTGAGAAAGCAGGATGTGAACAATGGCAGTGGTCCGTCTCCTTGGCCTCCCTACCTGAACAAGCTACCTCCCCCAGGCCATCTCTCTGAAGACCCTCTTAGGGGTGCACACTTATCTTCCATTGCCTTTTCTCCTCCCGGGACCTGTACATAGCTGTTATTGGCACAATTCTAATGCTTGGGATTCAAATGTATTTGTGGCTGCTTTGGACTGATCTGCACAGGTTTACTGTTCTTGCTTTCTTCATGAAAGTACTTGATGTTTATAAATAGGCCAACACTTGCCTTGCTTTTCCCTTTGTCCCAAGAGGAACTATCATGAAAATATTCTAAAGGAGATTCTCCACGCAGGAAGACCGGAGGGGAAAAAACAAGGAAAGTTAGGTGATTCTCCTTTCTTTGTTTTACTGGTCAACATTATACGATTGTAACAAATAATGAGCTGTCCCTTCCTTGTTATTTTGCCTCCCTTATCATTATTTTGCTTTTTTAGCATTTTCTGATAGGTTTGCATTACTCTTTATTACCTTAAATTAACCACTGGCTCTGTTAAATATTCCTTCCTCATCTTTCTCCCTGGGTCTTTTTGGTAATGGTATGATCAGCATTTCATATTTCAGAATCTATCATACCTCACTCATGTACATATTCCCTTTAGAATCTCTTCTTTTCTCTGCATATTTTAAAATATGTTTAAATATTTTAAAATAAGTTAGAGCATTTGCCTGACCATGCCAGGGTTCCCTTTCCTTTATGCATCCTAATGGGGTCATTACTTCCAAGAGTTTTTGTCACATGAACAGAACCAACCAGCTTTTCTCTAATAAATAAAAAAATAAGTCCAGTGTGACGGTTCCCGTTATCATTTCCTTTCCTTTCTGTGTTCCGTGTCAACAAAATAATTTATCAGACGTTCTGCTTAGAATGGAGTAAATCTGGTAGTTACCAGGCTCTTCCTTCCAGTCACTCATTGCCACTGTAGCTTCATATGTCCCTCAGGCCTTCTGTTTTGCATTTAGTCCATCATTAATGAGCACCCAGTATGTGCCAGCCCTACAAGTAGACTCCGTAAAAAGACTCCATGACTACTTGGTTGCAAAAAAATCCTTGATTTGCACTTTCTTTGCTTGAGTTTATTGAAAAATGCTCTCTGCTGTTGCCATGTATTATATGACTCGTAAAAAGCCTGATGCCATCCTCGCTTTCAAAACCTTATGAGTTATTTGCTCTTTTTCCCCCTGGAGGTTCTGGGTATTTTTTCATTGCTTTAAAAATCTAATAGTTTACCAAGATATATCTAGGAGTTAATTGCTAGGTCACTTTTCTCAGGTACTTAGTGGGCCCTTTCAATATGTAGATTTATGTTTTTTCTTATTTCTGGAATTTTTTTTATTACAGCTTTCAATATTCTGTTGTTTTTGTTTTTAATTGTTGAGGGACTCCATTTTTAGTATGTTGGATTTTTATTGTCTGTTTTCTATTTCAACCGTTTTCTCTCTGACCCTTTTTACTAGTGTTTATAATTTTCATTCTCTTGTTTGCTTTTCATGCCTTCTTCAATGCCCCTTATTACATTTTCATTTGAATCTATTTTCTCTCAGGCCCTTATTTATTTATTTTTTATTAAAAAAATTTTTTTGTATTTTTCTTTTCCTCAGGCACTTTGTAATTTATTTTACATTTAGGAGCTAGTTTGCCTTTTTCTTCAGGTTATTTTTCCTGAGTTTGATAGTCTCTCTTCATTTATTCTTTTTTTTGTTCCCTTTCTGTTACTAGTTTTAGAATTTCTTTTTCTGTATATGTCTGTATATATGAATATGTATATACACATATAAATATGTACTTGTGTGTGTGGGTGTGTATTTCCAAATTTCCAAATACTTCTTTAATGATATTTGAATTTTTTTGTAGTATTGTTTCAGTTTTCTTCTGCTGTGTGGTTGACTTTTTAGGGGGAGGCAAATTTTCATCAGCTGAAATCTTTTTATTTTAATTTTCTTCTTAAGAAAACGTTATATGGAGTTGGTTTCACTTTTTATTCCTACCTATTTCATGCATGAGGGCCCTAGTTTGAATGTCCTTGTCTCAGTGTAGAGAAGTGCAGTTTATTTCATGGATGATACATCTTTGGTGGGGGGAGGTGATGTTAGCTATCTTCTTGTTCTCTTTTGTTTTGGCAGGATCCTTAATTTTGCCTTCTACTTCTTTCTTTTCCTTCACTGTATCCCTTAGATGTGCCTTCTCCTCTTCTTTTCCTTTTCTCCCTGAAGCAGTGCTTCTCTGAGGCTACCAGCTATAGTCCTGCTCTCTTATAAGCCCCTTCCCTGTAGCCAGTCCTGGGAATTACCAAGTCCCGACCTGTTCAATATTTTAGCACTTCTTGCTGGACTTTCTCTTTCTGGGGTGATTTTGTGTGAACTTTATTTAATTCTTTTGCTCCCATTCCCCTTTTCCACACAATCTCCTAATCTACACAATCTCCTCTAAGACTTCTGTACCCTGCTCTCCACAACTACAGGCTTCCTGTAGCAGTGCAAGCTCCAAAGGCACCTGTTGGAATTTGGTATTTATTTCTCTAATAACAGGTAAATTGAAGTTTGTCACATTCTGTCTCCCTAGTAATGCTGGAGACATAGGTTGTGTGTGCTTTTATTTGCACTCCTGTTGACCTTATGCTTTTTAAGGAAGAATATGTGGAGAGATTTGGATCCAGGAGGCCACCATTTTCCTTTTTCCCCTACATAAAAAAGAATTATATTTATGTGTATATATTATATATACACATATGTCTTTGTATATATGTGTACATATTTATGTGTGTATGTATACATCTAAAGCATATAGTGAAAACTTGAAAAAATCTAATAGACACCCATGTATCCTCCACTTAGCTTAATCACATCTTAACATTTTGCCAGATTTGTTTCAGATCTTTTTGGTTTGTTTGCTTTTTTAAGAAAGAAATTATTTCATGTATAGTTAAAGGCAACCATGTACCTTTCTGTGATCCCATTAGCCTTCCCTTATTTCCAGAGAAAACCACTATCCTGAATTTGATGTTTCTCATCCCCTCTCTTATTAGATTTATTTTTCTGCATGAGCTATGCCTGTCAATTGTTATATTTACTTACAGTAAGTATGAGATTTTGCTTGTTAAAAATAAGTTTTTTTCCTTCCCTTAGTCCAGTGGTTCTGAAAGTGTGGTTCCATGTGAATAATATCACTTGGAACTTGTTAGAAATGGATAGACTCAGGCCCTACCCCACACTCATTAATCAGAAACTCTGGGCCTGGTGTCCAGAAATCTATGTTTTAACAGGCCCTCCAGATGATTCTCAATGTACAGTGGAGTTTGAGAATCACTGCCTACTCTCTATACATTGAATAAATAGGCTTCTGAGACTCAGTATCATCTTAACAAGTTACCCTATTTTGTTCCCCTGAGGTTTAGTTCCCTGAGACCTCCTCTCTGCTATTTCCTTTGCTCTCACACATATCCTTCACAGAATCTAGTTTGCTTATTATATGGGTTCTTCTCAAAAATCTACTTTAACAATCTTTTGCTTAAATAGAGAAATGTTCTCTCAA
>JAQZBX010003711.1:0-63970 GCA_029593785.1 Cabassous unicinctus
TGCAATTGATAAATGCATCCTGGGGCATTGCCACTCATCATGGACCATAGTTCACATTGTAGGTTATAATCTCTCACACACAATTCTGCAGGCTGTGTGAAGATATATAATGGCTTATATCTGTCATTGCAAATTCATTCTGTATGATTCCCAAGTCCTGAAAAAGCCCCTGTATTACACCTGTTTCTCCCTCTCCCTGCCCCTAGAGCCTCCAGTGGCCACTGCCTCCATATCAGTGTTGTACTTTCTTCCATTATTAGAATCACACTAAGTCTATAGTAGAATACAGTAAGTCCACTTTAGTTCATAGTTCATAAACGAATCCTGAGGATTCTGGGATGGTGATGTCACTCTAACTCTAAATGAGAGGAGGCTTTGATCCCATACAGCGAAAGATGGACCTCTCTTACTTGCAATTGTAGGCTCTCTCATTTCCTTGGTATGGTGGCTGTCAATCCTCACCTCCCTCTTATCTATCCTGGGTGAGTCCAATGAACTGGACAGTAGTGTTGCAACTCCATGGAGGCTCAAAACTTGGTTGGCACATGGACAGCCCAAAGATTCAAGTCTCTCATATTACATATTACTCTCATATTACATCTACCAACTCCAGCACCAAGTATGGGTTCAACTAGAAGGGACAGGTGAGCCATGTGTAGGGAAGACATACCTGAGTCCAACTCTGTCACTCTCAGCAGCACAAACTGCAAAGCAGGGTGCACTGACAAAGCACCAAAGTCCAGAGCTATCTGCCCTGGCCACAACAACTGACTGCCTCCAGAGCCCTCATGAGCCCCACTATTTGGAGTAGTATACAATTTGACAGTCTATGAGATCCTACTGAGATGTGCATAAGTGTAACCTCTGGGATGACCTCCCGGCTCACTTTGAAGTCCATTAGTCATATAAACTCATTTGTCTTTACCTTTTCTCCCATTTATTCAAGGTCTTTTTCCATTTAGTGGTTATCACACTTACCATACACAATTTCTCTTTCTTGCACCTAGTCTTGTACTTGGTGACCTGTAAAATGGGTGCCTTGGTCACTAACAATGTGTTGTGGATACCCACACACTGTCCCCAATAATTTATGTAACTCTTTAGGTAGTGGACTAGTATGGAGAGAACGCCATTGTTGTAAATAAGTATTTGATTTTTATAGTATGCTAGCCCATGCACAAACACTTTTAGACTGACTACAGGTGTCTTTGACTGTCATTTCCACTTAATGGAAAATATATTCACAATTATTGGCAAAGTCACTGTTATAGGGTCAGTTTGCATAAGAGCAAGATATACTGCTAACAGTGGTTTTTCAATAGGACGATATCATTGTTCTGTTCCTGTTCATTGCTGACACCAGAACCCAAGTGGCACTCATTTCCTGCTTTCTTTTTGCCACAGGACCAAGCCAAAACATTCTGGGTAGTTGGCAATATCCAATTCACAAGCTTGCCTTGCTATTAAAGTGCCTAGAGATTGGATCTGTTATACAGCTATTTTCTATAACTTTTACAGGAGTGACCTTTGACTTACCTGACCAAACTTTCCCTAGGAATTTTATAGACTGTCCAGGCCTCTGGATCTTGGCATTTTTGGTGGCTCATCTTCAACATTGCTGGCACTGCAATGGCAAGTGCACCATTTTTGGAGATGAAATACTATAAGAAGTAAGCATAATATTGTCAATATAGTGAAACACAGCAACATTTGGTGGCTTTTCCCATTTTGCTAGATCAGATGCCACCACTGCATGGCAGAAGTTCAGGCTGTGTAGGTGCCCTTGTGGTAAAACCTGGAAAGTCCACTGACCCCCTTCCACATAAATGCCTACTGACCTTGGCTATCTTCAGCTAATAGGATACTGGAAAATTGTTAACCAAGTCTAATACATATTGGAACTTTCATAACTGGGCCAATAAATTATAAAGAAACATTGCAATATTTGAAAATGTGGCATGAATAGGAGGAAAAACCTCATTTAATTCTTGATAATAGACCTTCCTTCTCCCACTCTCATCTGGCTTTCTCACTGGCCATACAGGACCATTAAAGGGCTCTGTGCTGGTTATATGCTCCCCAATCTGGCAAGTTCTTGTAGTGTTTCATTGATTTCACCATGTCCACCTGTGAGGAAATGTTGTTTAGTATGGGTGACCCTCCTGGTTACAGGCAGATGCACTGGGGACCAATAAGAAACACCCCATATAATTTATTTCATCCTGCATATGTGAAGGCAAATTTCACTGGTGGTGACCCCTTAAATATATTTGGGTATGGGAGAAATATATATGACACAATTTTAGAGGGTGAGGCATCCCATTTGTAATGTTTGCTTTGTTTGCACTACTCATATGGCTTTCCTGTCATATCCTTCTGTCACCTTTAGAAGCCCATAGGTCTTCTCATAGGGATTCTCATAGGTCAGTGTGCACTGTGCTTCAATATCAATAAGGGCTACAATTGCAAATGGTTTTGTGGAGACTGGTGGCTTTCTAGCTCTATATGAGGCCTTCTGTTCACCTGGTGTCACACATATTTGCAGGTTACTGTGGCCCCAGCCCTAGCCTCAGAGACAAGGGTATCCACTCCCTTATACCAGACTTACTTTTCTCAGGAGCTGCTGAAGGAGTAATAACCAGTGGCACAGATTTCGATGTAAGCAGTCACTGATATCTTTCCTCCTTACGCAGCTTTTGTCAGAGACCTACTAATAAAACATTATGTTGTTGTTTGTTTTTTTTAATTGGGAGTCTGCAACAATTAGATCAGCCAATAATGGTTTAAAGGTTACATGTATGGGCCCCTCTTTCTCTTCCCTTGCAAGATCTCTTTGGTTAATTTCTTTACCCCTTTTGATCAAAATAATTCCATCTCACCTGGGTCTGCTATAGCCTGAGTTATCTGGTGAATTGGCTAGCCAACTAGTGGGCTTAGAATATCTACTAATGTCCTATTTCAGCCTGGAAGCATGGTTTGGAGGATTTTTTCCTTTATACTACCTGTGAACATTTCATCATCAGATCCACAAACGTTCAGATTATGATGCCTACTTCATTACTAATTCTCTGACTATATTCTGTAATTCTTCTATAGATGACCATTTGCCTATTGTAAATGGTATATTCCCTTCTTTAGGCCAGACAAATTTTGCAGATTAAATGTGCCATACTAACATTTTTTGAATGCTATCTGGACCTTGCTGTGCCTGGTGAAGATGCTGATGAAGAGAGAGAGGTGTAATTATGCTAGCCATTATTGTCAATTTTATTCCTAGAAGCATAATACCATTTCTTCTTACATCCCATAATCTAAGTAACGAAGCAGCTATGCTCTCTCAACCTTTATGTTTAAAGGCTTCTGTGAGTTCTACTAATTCTGCAAGGATATCCTCTTTCATTACTGTCTGCTTTTGAGAAGGAATCTCTTCCTGTGTGTCATCAAGAACCCTGATGACTTCCTTTTTTATAGTTATTAATGGTATTGCTTTTCCAGACTCATCTTCAATTGTAATTTCCTCCTTCTATCTTTACTCTTTTGCACTCTCCCAGAGATCCCATGCCTTTGAATCCCAGGTTTCCCTCTGGGTTACTGCTGAGACCTGCCACTGTGGCATCCTTCATCCATGCATTCTGGCAACTTTACATGTTATTACTTCTATTCATCCCTCTTTGGTTTGTACCTTTTTGCCAATACATTAACATTGTTGGAACAGGCTAACCTAACATCATTTTCTAGAGCTAAAGACTTCTAATCTCCTTACTTCAGCATGTGCTTTTAAAATAATTATTAGAGAATTTTCAGATTTGCAGAACAATCATGCATAAAATACAGGATTCCCATACATCACTCCAATAACAGCAATTTGCATTGGTGTGGAACATTTCTTATAACTGATGACATCAAATTTCTATAATTGTACTATTATTTAAAGTCCATGGTTTAACTCAAGATTTGCTCTTTGTGTAGTGCAGGTCCATGGAATTTTAAAAAAATTATTCTGTTAACATGATCTAACATTTTCCTTTTTAAGCATATTTCGATATATATTTCAGTGATGTTAATTTTGTTCACCATGTTGTGTTACCATCACCACCATCAATTACCAATATATTTCCATTATTACAAATAGGAACATTACACATTTTAAGCCTTAACTTACCATTCCATATCCGCACACTATCCCCTGGTAATATATATTCTAGATCCTGACTATGAGTAGGCTTATTCTAACTTGTCCAAATCAGTGATATAACACAATATTTGTCCCTTTTGCCTGGCTTATTTCAAACAAACATATCTACCAGGGTCATCCATGTTGTCTCTTGTATCATAATTTAATTTCATTTTAAGGTTGAATAGCATTACACTGTATGCATATACCACATTTTATTTATCAGTCCATCAGATGATGAACACTTGAGCTGCTTCCATATTTGGGCAATGCTCACTATGAGCATCATGTGTAAATGTATGTTTGAGTCCTTGCTTTCAATTCTTTTGGGTATATATCTAGTAGAGTGATTGCCAGACCATATAGTAGTTCTATATATAGCTTTCTGAGGTTTTGCTAGACTGTATTCCACAATGGTGGCACCATATTACATAGTCATTAACAATGAATGAGAGTTCCTATTTCTCCACATCCTCTTAAACTCTTGTTGTTTTTTTATAGCAGCCATTCTCATTTGTGTGAATAGTATCTCATTGTAGTTTTTATTTACTTTTCCTTGATGGCTCATGATGTTGAGCACCTTTTCATGTGCTTTCTGGCCATTTGCATACCTTGTTCAAATCTTTAGCCCATTTTTTAAATTGTGCTGTCTTTCTTGTTAAATTGAGGGATTTCTTTATATAGTATGGGTAGTAACCCTTTATCACATATGCTGTTTCCAAGTATTTTTCCCTATTGTGTAGGTTATCATTTCCCTTTCATGATAAAGTCATTTGAGAATAAAAAGTTTTTAATATTTATAAGGTCCCATTTATCTATTTTTTCTTTTGTTGCCTGTGCTTTGGGTATATATAAGAAACAATTGCTTAACACAAGGTCTTGAAGTTGCTTTCCTACACTTTATTCTAGTGGTTTGATATTTTAGCTTTTATATTAAGGTCTGTGATGCATTTTGAGTTGATTTTTATATATGGTGTGTGTTAGGGGCACTTATTTTTTTTTCAAATGGAGATCCAGTTTTCCCAACACCATTATTTGAAGAGGTTATTCTTTCCCAACTGAGTGGTCTTTGCTACCTTGTCAAAAATCAGTTGGCCAAAATATGAGGGCTGATTTCTGAGCTCTCAGTTTGATTCCATTCATATATACGACTGTCCTTGTGCCAGTTCCATGCTATTTTGATTATTGTGGCTTTTTAATAAGTTATAAGATCATGAAGTATGTGTCATACAAATTCATTCTCTTTTTTTCATGATGCCTTTGGCTATTTTGGGTACCATAGCATTTCATATAAACTTAATGATTGGCTTTTCTATTTCTCCAAAGATGTTTGTTGGATTTGTGCTTGGGATTGCATTGAGTATATAAATTTCTTTGGGTAGTTTTGAGAGCTTAATGATGTTTAGTCTTCCAATCCTTGAACACAGAATATCCTCTCATTTATTTACATCTTCTTTGATTTCTTTTAGCAATGTCCTGTAGTTTTCTGTGGAAAATTTCTTTACATCCTTAGTGAGACTTGTTCCTAGATATTTTATTCTTTTGGTTACTATTGTGAATGGAATTCATTTCTTGATTTCTTCTTCTGATAATTTATTCCTAGTGTATAGAAACACTACTGATTTTTTGGTGTTGATCTTGTACACCACCACTTTTTTGAATTCATTTTTTAGCCCTGGTAGCTTATTGTGTATTTTTAGGATTTTCTGTATATAGGAATGTATCATCTGCAAAGAAGGAAGGTTTTGTTTCTTCCTTTCCAAATTTAATGCCTTTTATTTCTTTCTCCTGCCTAATTTCTCTGGCAAGAGCTTTCAGTACAATGTTGAATAACAGCAGTGACATTGGTTGTCTGCATTTGCCAAAGGGCTGACAATACAAAGTACCAGAAGTGGGTTGACTTTTATAACGTGAATTTCATTTAGGGTAAACCTTGAAGTTTTGATGCCATGAAATATTCAAATCAAAGAATCATTTGAGATGCATCATTCAAGAAAATCAGCTACTGGTGATCCTGGTGTCCTGCCACATGGTGAAGATGGCAGTTGACCTCTGCTGAGGTCCCTGCCTGGGACTCCAGAATCTACTATCTCCTGGAACACAGCTGTGAGCAACCAGTCATAGGGCTTGTCTCTTTCCAAGCCTCCTTTCTCAGTCTCAGCTGTTCTTTATTCTTCTGAAATTCAGTTGTGGGCTTTCAGTCATATGACTCCTTTCTTCAGCCTTGAGCTGCTCCCTGGGTGCAAGTTCTTAGTGATTTAATGAGTAGGCTTTCATTGCTAGCAATCCTCATCCTCTTTCATGGTAGAGTAAAAAATGTCAGCTTCCTTTCTCTGTCTTTCTCTATGTCTCCATTTATCTAAAGCTCTGGTTAGAGGTTGGGAACCCAGCCTGAGACACACCTCCCTGATGTAGTACAGTCTAAAGTGTCTAAAACCCACAGGAATGGATTAGTTCAAGAACATAATCTTTTCCTTTTAGGGAATCATAAAAGAACTTCAAACTATCACAGTGGGCCTCCTTGTCTTGTTCCTGATCTTAGAGGGAAAATGTTCAGTCATCCACCATTAATTAGGATGTTAGCTGTGGGTTTTCCTATGTGTTCTTTATCATGATAGGGAACTTTTCAATTCCTAGTGTTCTAAGTGTTTTTATCAAACAAGGGTACTGTATTTTGTCAAATGCCTTTTGTGCATCAATTGACATGATTTTGGTTTTCTCCCCCCTCTATTCTGTTAATATGATGTATTATATTGAATTTTCTCATGTTGAACCAACCTTGCATACCAGGGATTAATCTCATTTGATCAAGGTGTATTATTTTAATACACTGTTGGATTTGGTTTGCTAGTATTTTGTTGATGATGTTTGTATCCAAGTTTTTAAGTGATATAGGTCTGTATTTCTATTTTCTTGTGGAATCTTTTTTTTGGGGGGGGGCTTGCTATGAGGGTGATGTCCTTATAGAGTGAGTTAGGAAATGTTCCAGCTTCTTCAAGTTTTTTGGAAGAGTTTGAGCAGAATTGGAATGAATTATTTTTAGAATATTTGGTAGAATTCCCATGTGAAGCAATTTGGTTGTCGGCTTTCATTTGCTGGGAGGTTTTTTAAGTTACTGATTCAATCTCATTCCTAGTAATTGGTTTCTTTAGATCTTCCATTTCCTCTTGAGTCAATATAGGCAGTTTGTGTGTTTTTAAGAATTTGTCCAATTCATGAAGGTTATCTAATTTATTGGCATATATTTGTTCTTTTTATTCTGTTATAGTCATTTTTATTTCAGTGGGATTGTTAGTAATTTCCCCTTTGCATTTCTAATATTCATTAATTTATCATCTCTTTATTTTATTGGTCAGTAAAGCTGACCAAAGTCCTTTTTTTAAAAGATTTTATTCATTTATTTATTTATACCCCCTGCTGCTTTTGCTCACTGTGTCCATTTCTGTGTATTTTTCTGTGTCTGCTTGTTTCCCTTTTGTTCAGTCGTCCTGCTGCGTCAGCTCACCGTGCCACACAGGCTGGCTTGCCTACACCAGGAGGCCCTGGGAAGCGAAACCAGGGCCTCCCAAATGGTAAACGGGAGTCCTATCAAATGAGCCACATCAACTTCCCCAAAGTCCATTTTATTGATATTTTCAAAGAATCAACTTTTTGTTTTGTTTATTCTATTGTTTTTTTGCTTGTTTGTTTTTTTCCTATTTTGTATATCTCCATTATGATCTTTGTTATTCCCTTCCTTCTGCTCACTTTTGGTTTAGTTTGCTCCTCTCTGACAAATGCCTCCAGTTTTGACTTTAGGTTTTTGATGTGAATCCTTTCTTCTTTTTTTAATGTAAGTTTTTAAAGCTATAAGTTTCTCTCTTTGCAATGTATTTGCTAACTCTCATAGGAAATGGTATTTTGTATTTTCATTTTCATTCACCTAAAAATATTTCCTAAATTCACTTCTGATTTTCACTTTAACCCATTAGTTGCTTAAGAGTATGTTGTTTAATTTCCTTTTTCTGTGTGTGTGAATTTTACATTTCTCCCTCTTTTAATGATTCTAGCTTCATCCTTTTGTGGTTGAAGAATATACATTGTTTGATTTCAATACTTGTGAATTTATTAAGATTTGTTTTATGACTCAACATATGTTCTATCTTTAAAAATGATCCACACGCACTTGAGAAAAATGTGTATTCTGATTTCTCTTGAGTTCACTGTTCTATATAAGTCTGTTAGCTCTAGTTGGATTAGTGTTTCATTCAATTCCTTTACTTCCTTACTGATCTGACTATATGTTCTATGCATTATTGAGAATGCTGCCCTAAATTCTCCTATTATAAATGTGAAATCACCAATTTCTCCCTTCAAATCTGTCAGTATTTGATTCATCTATTTTGGGGCTATGGTGTTAGTTGCCTATGTATTTTTAATTGTTTCATATTCCTGTTGAATTGTCCCCTTTATCAGTATAAATTGACCATATTTGCCCTCATAACTGCTTTTTACTTGAAGTCTATTTTATTTGATATTATTATAACTTCCCCAGCTCTGTTTTGGTTTCTATTTGCATGGTATATTTTTATATCCTTTCACCCTCAACCTACATGTATCTTTGAATTTAAGTTGAATCTCTTATAGACAATGTATATTTGGGTCTTGCTTTTTTATGCATTCTGCCAAACTCTGCTTTTTGATTGGAGAGTTTAATCCATTTATATTTAAAGTCTCTATTGGTAATATGGAACTTTCCTTTGCAATTTGATTTTAGCCTTTTAACTGTAATAACTTTTGTCCCTCACTTCCGTTAAAGCCTAATTTTATATTTATTTACTTTTTGTGTTTTACCATATTACACAAATTCTCATTTTTATCTGTATATATATTCCTTGTTGTTACTATGGGTTTCAAATTCAACATCCTAAATATATAATAAACATACTTAGTTCAATACCCACTTATCTTCAATAGCATGCACATATACTTTTCCTACACCATTCTGTCCCCCCCCACATTTTTTTGTGCTTCTTATTGTTTATATCTTTGTACATTGTACATAAAAAACAATAGTTTATCATTACATTTTATGCATTTGCATTTTACCACCTGTAGGAAGTAAGGTACTTACCACTGTCTTGTGTCTTTTCTTTTAAGTCTTAAGAATGCCCTTTGCACTGTTTTTAGGGCAACTCTAGTGGTAAGGAACTCCTTTATCTTTTGTTTATCTAAATATATGCTATTCTCTCCCTCTTTCTGAAAGAGGGTCTTGCAGGGTAAAAAATTCTTGGCTGACAGTTGCTTTCCTTCAGTGCTTTAAGAATTTCATCCAACTGCCTTTCTTTATTAGTAGCATTATTAATTATTTGTGCTACTAATATTATTATATTAGCCTAACAGTTTCTTTTCTTCATTTATTAATTAAAAAATTGTTAGGTTACACAACATGCATTCATAACATACAGGCTCCCATACATCACCCCACCACCAACACCTTGCATTCTTGTGGAACATTTGTTACAAATGATGCAAGATATCATCAAAATATTAGTACTAACTATAGTTAGTATAGAAACATGAGTTATCTTCATTTGAAATGATAACACTGAAACCTAAGGAAATTATAGAATATATGAGCCCTGCCTCATAAAAGAAAATATGCTAACTTATTGCCAGGAATCAATGAATACATTAAAGATAAATGAAACCCTGGTAGAGCAACCCTTTTACCGTGTACTCTTGGGACAGATAGTTATCCAAAACTGAAATCTTAAGCCTGGTAATTTGTATCCTGGAAAAGATATCTCCACAAAGATATACTCAATCTCAGTAGAAAGGACCCTACTAGGCACTTCTAACTTCATTTTGTGCAGCTAAATTAGAAAACATTGATTCTTGGATTCACAATTTTTTTTAAAGAAACTCCTACCTTGCCTGGAAATCCATATTTTCTGGACATCTAAAGCTCAAAATGACCAAGGATCAGAATCAGAGAGCATCTGACAAAGAATCCATACAAGGTCTGTACAGTTAATACTGGTAATCCCAAGAATCCATACAAGGTCTGTACAGTTAATACTGGTAATCTTAGGCTTAAGTCACCCAAAAGTGAATGGCTACTGATGAAGAGAGCTAACACAAGATCCAGGACAAGACCTGATTTTCACCAGATGAAATAAACTCAATAATATTCATAATTATCTTATTAACTCTCATTCACATTTTAAAAAAATATTTTTATTTGTAAAATGATATATAAATACATATGCATATACGTGTATTTGTTTACATAAATGTTATATATATATACATATATATATATATATACATTTTATAAAGATGCCTAGATTACCCAAATATTACTCACAAACTACAGGGATTCCCATGCTCCCCACCACCCACACCCCCAACAACCCCCCACACAACCATTCCCCATCCATGTGGTACTACACCCACAATGGATATACACATCCTGGGGCCTTGCCACCGAGCATAGACCACTGTTCACATCACAGACCACACTCTCTCCCACCCAGTACTCCATGGTATATTCTGATGGAAAATGGCCTACATTCGTCGCTACTTCGCCACTCAGGACAACCCTCAAAGTTCCAAAAAAGCCCGAGTATTTCAACTGCCCCTCCTCTCCCTGTCCCCAAAATGTCCAGTGGCCACTGGCTTCACCTCACTGTTACAATTTCTTCCATTGCTTGAATCACAATATGTCTACAACAGAACACCACCAAGTCCACTCTAGTCCATAGCTCCTCCCCCCATTTGAGGGGACTTGGAAGTTGACGTCCACTCCACCTCCAAGTGAGAGAGGGGTTATATTCCATGGATATAGTGGATAGGATTATTCTGCCTTTTGGTGCAGACCCTCTCCATTCCCTGGGATGGCTGTTGCCCATCCTGGTCTCCTTGCCAGGTTATTTGGATGAGTCCATTGAGCTGTAGGGTAGGAGTTGCAGCTCCACTGAGATTCCAGGCACAGCTGGCACATAGGTGGGCCAGAGGATACAGTCTCTGGAAGTACACCTAAAAACTCCTGCATCACATATAGGTTTGAGTAGAAGGGACAGATGGACCATGTGCAGGGATGACTTGTTTGAGTCCAACTCTGTCACTCTCAGGAACACAGATGCCAATGAAGAGCCCAATAATTAGGCATCAATCTCTGGGGCTATCCCCACTTGTATAGGACCTGGGTGTCACCAGAGCCCTTATGCATCCCTCAGTGTGGGGTGATATCCACTTAGGTGTTCTATGAGATCCTACTGAGGTATGCATAAGTATTACCTCTGGGATGACCTCCCGACTCTCTTTGAAGTCTCTTAGGCATGTGAACTCATTTCTCTTTACCTTTTCCCCCTTTTATTCAAGGTCTTTTTCTGAACGTGTTGCCAGTTGGCACTTGTTATTGATCCCTCGTTGCCAGGGAGGCTCATCCCCGGGAGTCATGTCCCACGTTGGCGGGAAGGTAATGCATTCAAATGCTGAGTTTGGCTTAGAGAGTGGCCATATTTGAGCAACAAGGAGGCTCTCAGGTGGTAACCCTTAGGCACCCCATAACAGTAGGCTAAGTTTCAATTAGTAGAACAAATACTCATAAGGCTAGTCCTCAATAACAAGAACCCATCAGTGGGCCATCCTCTTTTGCCAGACACTGCCTCTGCACTCTGGGGACGGTTGCTGCTCCCTTGGGGAATGTAGCAGAGCTCTCCAGGGTGGGAATTCAGATTCCCTCATTGAGTAATTGTCTACCCACTGTGACCATGCCCCATCCCTTGGTCATTTGAACAATTTTATATATCTTTCATGTATATTCAGATGGACTTACTCCCATGAATCCCCCATCCCCAACACACCCCAATGATCCTCTACAGCCACCCTTGTAACCTTTCTGTGATCCAAACCTTCCTTGAATATGAATCCAATATAATAACAAAATACAATTAATAGGAAAAAGAAATAATAATGATAATCTTAAATGCAAGAAAGAAGTACAAGGAGACTCAGAAGAAAAAAAAAGGAAACTAATCTAATAATAAAATATAATTAGCGAATTGGCACGATTGAAAAAATGGAAAACAGAAAACAAAAAACAAATAAAATCCTTTTGTTTTTTCAAAGAAATTATTCTATTTTCCTTTTATCATTGTAATATCAGATGTCCAGTGTAACGTGAAACCTTCCCCATCTCATTCCCCAGTGTCTCCAAAATTTCAATTTAATTTTCAAAGAAGTTTTAGGTCACAGCAAAGTCACACACAGAATATTAGAGAATCCCACATAACCTACCTCCCTCCCGCTTCACCACCCCATATTAAAAACTTTTTTCTTTATGGATGATATCATTGTTATAACTCTTTTACAGATATCATTCACATTTTTAATCCCACCTTCACCTCAGTCCATCTTTTTCCCTCCCACAATGAATAATAAATCCTAACCATTTTTAAAATTTTCTTTCTTACACTTACTCTCTTCCCAGTCCTTTGTCATTCATCATCATTTTTTCCCAGGAAGACAGTGGACTGATCATGTAGAAAATCTATCAAATTGCTGGATCTGTGTTAATTTAGACTCCCCAGAAGGGCCCCATTTATTGGCCACATCCATAGGCATTCAAATCTGGAAAACATTAAAGACATCAAAGAGAAAATGCAAATATTACATAAACTAGTGAACACAGTAACTTAAGACTTAGTTGGTTAAATCATAGATCTTGGAATGACTGGATTCATAGCACATTTCAAATCTCACTAATCCTTTTTTTTTTTGCTAATCCTTTTTTATTGTTACTATAGTATCTCTTACTCATTGTTTCATCAGAATTATACCCACCACCCCTTCCTATGCCATGCTGTTACCAGATTTTGTCTAGGTTCTTGACTATACTGTAGAAATGAATTTCAAGGGCATATCAGATTAGTTAAGCCAGTAATTGATTAAGTAATGGTGAGAAGAGAAATGGGAGAAAATAACAGATCATAGGTCCCAGGTAGAGAGGATGGGGCTGAAGAGTGATAAAGAGGACCAATTTACAGGCTACAATTTCCCCTTATAGATGATAAATGTCCAGGTTTTATTTGCATATTGATCCAGGCAAGGGCAAAGAAGGCCAGAACAGGGTTCCAAAGGAAAGAGAGAGAGTCAGGCTTTGCACCTGCTTTTTGAACCATTAAATAATCTACCCCATTGCTAATTGCATGGGAGGATTCCCAGCTGTTTGCTCTTTTGATTGATTACCCCACCCATCCATCCCCCAGAAGGGCACAATGTTAAAGTCCCTGGAGACATCCATGGCTTCTCCTGGCTTCTGGAGGTAATCTCATTCATGAGGGTCTTCCAGCAGTCATCCTGGGGTTATTGATATCCAAGTGATCTTCTTGCCAGGTTCCAGATCCATATATTGATGCCCTATTTTACCAGACTTCTTCAATGTTATTGTGTCATAACCTTGATTTTGAAGTTTGTTTTTATGAAACTTATTTCTGTAATGATGAAACTAAGCCTAATTATAATTATAATTAATGCCTGAGTCATGCCCTGAATGCCTCCTTGTTGCTGAAATGTGAGCCCTTTCTAAGCAAAACTCTGAAAATAAACTCACTACTTTTCCTTACATGTGCTATGACTCTCAGGAATGATTGTCTCTGGTGCTGAAGGATTAATAACAAATGTTAGCCAACAATGCTTTTGGAGAAAGATCTTGATGAAAAGGGGGAAATGTAAAAAGAAATAGAAGAAAATAGGATTGGTATAGATAAAAGACTTGAAATGGTGTCAGGAGATCATTCTGGAGGTTATTCTTATGCAAATATAAGCCAGATATCACAAACTGCCAAAGTATGCAAAAGTTCAAACAACAATGTTCCTCAAAACATTAATGACATCTGGAAACCATGAAAAGATAAAGAACTCAGTAAATTTCCTAATCTGATGGACAATAGAAATACTCCAAATATCCACCAATCACAAACAACTTATCTATCTTATTCTTTTTCTTAGCAAATCCTTGCCAGGAAGTCCCAAGATGAGACACAATTT
Organism: Cabassous unicinctus; assembly: GCA_029593785.1. Taxonomy (NCBI): domain Eukaryota; kingdom Metazoa; phylum Chordata; class Mammalia; order Cingulata; family Chlamyphoridae; genus Cabassous; species Cabassous unicinctus. The sequence goes on from JAQZBX010003711.1 coordinate 14,210, forward strand.
GGGTTTCTCCCTGAATCTGTGCTCCCCAAATTGCAATTTTAAGACCCAAAATAAATACCTTTGTTGCCTTGCAGATTAGTTTGCAATATTTCACATAAAAGCTGCCTGTGATTGATGGGGAAATAGAAAATAAAAACAAAACAATCTGCCAAACCAGAAAACTTCTCCACTAAGATAGAAGAGGAAGAAAAACAATTGAATAACCATTAAATGAGAAGGTGTTACATCATAAGTAATCTACAAAGAAATTGCAAAGGCAGTCAGAAACCTTATGCTTTTTATGTGACTAAGCAGATAAAACCCTTTACATACACATTTCTCATAATTTTAGAGCCAGGGGCAGGTTTAAAATTTGGAACCAATAACATACCTCACCCCATCCTAGTAAGTTATGCTAATCTCTTACCAGTTAAAATAGAGATATTTTCTTTAATTAAATTTCAATCAAATGTATTCCTTCCTTGAAGAGACCTTTATGTGTGGTAAAATTTGCAAGTGACTTAGTCATTTATATACATTTCAAATATTTATATATATATATATTTAAAAGGTCAGAGAACTAGTCTAACAAATTGGGTTTTCTAATGTAAATCCCAAAAGAGATGTGAAGGAGGAGGAAGTCTTCTCCCTTATGTCCAACAAGAATTATAAAGCTTTTCCTCTTTATTATTAGTGTTTAAACTCACATATCACACAAACACACAGAGATAAGTGCAGTTCTTAATGATGTTAAGGGGAACATATAAAGTTAAAATCAAGAAAAGTTGCATGTCATCTCTCTTGGAATTGGAACTTAGATCAAGTGAATTGGTTTGGGGCTCAGGCTACCAATTGACTAAAAGCCTCAGTCTTTATCCATGAAGTTACCTGCTGACAGAAAACATCCATTCCATTAATGGGAAAAGGATAGTCGTGGGAGGAACAACTAGGAGAGAAACATATTTTTGTCAACATGAGCTAATTTTAATAATTAATGGAGCAATTACTTCTTTTATTAATCCTCTCCCCAAGAACTTCACTTCCTGTAGGAACCCTTTAAACCATGAGTGCTTCCTAGGCTTGAAGAGATTTGGGCACCCATGTCCAACAGAGCCAGGTTCTTTTGTTATTTTTGGAACCCAAAACATATTTTAAAAGGTGAAATGGGGATTATCTGTCAGAAGGGGTCTGCTTACAAGGTCACTGAATCCCTATGTTTGAATGCGTGTCTGTCTCTGGTATAGATTAGAAACAGGCATGGAAGTTAAGGCTGAATGAAGGGCAAGACTGCCATGGGTTATAACCTAGCTATAGTGCATATTGTAATTGCTCCACCAACTTACCAGAGATCACCCAATTTAGGACTTCCTTGTCTCTTAGTCTCCAATATAAACTCTTGATCATTTTGGGTTCACCCTTAGGTGGGGGCCTGTGTGTAGGTGCAACTTTCAGCCTAGGACAGGATAAGACTTGCTGCTGACAAAATTTTCATATGGGGTAGGTGGGGTGTTTCTTGCAAAATTAACAGTAAACTTTGGACTCTGTGTTTGTCTTTCATGAGTTTCTATTAAATCCAGAATATGTATGGTCTCTTTCATTGTCTGTAAGGAAGACTGATATGTGTGAGTCTTAATGTATGGTGACAGATTCAAAGCCACAAAAATATATACCAACAATGTTTATTTTGGGTAGGGTCCAATATCTAACCTGTGGGTCACTCTTACTCTTCAGGAGAGGTACTACACTAGTCAGCATTCTCTAGGAAGACAGACCTAACATTAGATATCTGTAAATATTATGAAACTTTACAAAATTTTCTCACATATCTGTGGGGATGCACAAGTCCTAATCTGTAGCGCAGGCTACAGGCCAAGAACTCTGATGAAGATCTTCATGAATTCCACAGGAGACACTGCTAGCTGAAATAGAGATGGAAATTCTGTCTTCTGACTGTTGAAATAATCGCCTCTCCCGTTAAAGTCTTCAACTGATTGGATGAGACTTCTCTCATTGCTGAAGGCAATCTTCTAGTTGACTACAGATGTATTCAGCTATAGATGCAATAAACTTATTGATGATTTAAGTACATAAACTGTAACAATTAGGCCAGTGCTTGCTGACCAAACAGCCAGGCACCAGTACCTTGCCAAATTGGTACATGAATGTAACCATCACACTGCCCCTTTCCTGAGTCCCTTGCTAGATGTCAGGCACTGGATAATGTCACCCTTTTTCACATACTAGAAAGCTCACTTAAATCAATTCAGTCAAGAGTGAAGGGAGTACCTAAACTTTACACATGAAATCACCACCATCACACATCATAGAACTCACTGGAGAGCTGTTGCTTTTCTGGATGTCCCAGATAAAGGACAAGCCCAAGAGTCAACACAATTGGCCAATCTTCATGTAGCCATATTAGTCCTGGATTCCTTAGCCAACATTAAGCCCCATCTCCACATTTTCACAGACTCTTGGACCTTTTTCAATGGTCTGGCTATCTTATCCAGACAATGTCAAGGAAATTTCGTATCCAAAGTGATTCCTTTGGAGAAATAGACTCTAGGAATAATTTGACTCACAGAGACCCTACTAAAAAGGATGCCACATATATCTCTACACAAACTAAAGTCACCTTACTGGGAATGACTGGCACTCTCATCCACTTTGGAGAGTTCCATACATTATTCCGAATGTCCAAGACAACCATTTCACTTCTCAGAATACACAATTCTGAGTTCCTGAAGATTTTCAAAAAAATTTGACTGCTGGTATCTTATAACCTTCAACCTTCATTTTTATCCTTTTGCCCCACATCTGGTTAGGCTTGTAAGAAAGTCAAGATGCTCCCTCCTTTGGAACCACTGGGAGGTTCATATCATGTAAACCCCTGATGATGAACAGGAACACTCATCCCAGGGACAGCCCCTAATAAACATAAAAGCTCTAACCGTTTACTTTCCTTTTAAACTCATTTTCAAGTCACTTGGAATGCCTGTCTTGCTCTCCCCTGGAAGTTGCATTATGTCAGTAATAAGCATTTTCATAATGTCTTGGTGTTTCTGCAGTGTCATTCATCTTAATATCCAAAAAAAAATTAGCATGGGGATCCAAATTCTTAAAGTGTAGCCACAAACGTGAGTGTGAAAAGAGTTATGCTGGATGGTGTGGAAAAACTTTCAATGTGTGGATGTTTAATTGCACACTGTGATTATGCAAAGAGTGACAGACAAATTGCCCAGAAATATGTGGAAAAAGTTGTATTTGGGTGTAGCAAAGAGTGTGTGGAAGGTATGTTTGTTGAAGAAGTGTTCATGGAGAGGCAGTTGAATGGTGCAATGTGGTGGGAAGAGTGTGGCATAGCCTTTTTGGCCAATATGTATAAGCTCAGAGAAAACATGTAATGATTAGAAATTTAATGGCTTGCAAAGGATGTGTAAGGCATATAAATTGAATGATGCAGAGTAGGTGAACATGATTGATAGGTGAAAGGATCAACTTGGAATGCAAGGAGTCCTAGATAGATGATAGAATCTGTGTGCAAGGATTTTTGTAAAAATTGCAAATAGAGGCTCTACAAGGATAGTTAAATGACACAGTGTATTAGCCCAAAGAATGCTGATGCAAAGTACCAGAAATCTGTTGGCTTTTATAAAGGGTACTTATTTGGGGTAGAAGCTAATAGTCAAGATAAGAAAGAGTAAATTACTTCCTTTACCAAAGTCTTTCATCATATTTTGGAGCAAGATGGCTGCCAGTCTCTGCAAGTGTTCAGCCTTCTGCCTTCCTCTTTGGGATCTGTGGTTCCAGCTTCTTCTGGTCTCAGCTGCAGGCTGGTATAAGGCTCATCTCTATCCCTAGGGCTTGTTTCTTTCCAGGCTCAGCTGCTCTGCTGTCTTCACAAGGTCAGCTGTAGACTCTCAGGCTCATTCTCTTCCTGGGACCTCTATTGTGTCTAAAAGAGCCTTCTCTCTTTCCTCATGTATCTGCTTCTCTGTGTATTTACTTCCCAGGGCTCCAGCATCAAAACTCACCGTCTCTCTTCTGCTGTGTCATTTTCTCATCCCATTGTTCGGTGGGGGACTTAACATCCTACTGCCTTGGCTGAATCAAAGACTTAATCATAATTTAATCAAGTAAAAATGAAGCCTCTGAATCTAATACAATCTAATATGCTCAGAGGAACAGACCAGTTTACAAACACAATCCAATATCTATTTTTGGAAATCATAAATAATGCCAAACTGCCACACACAGTTTTGGTTCCACTCTCATTAGTTTTAAGTTTGAGTTAGTCAGTATACACAAGTTGATGCCATTCCTCTCCACTCCTTGCATACCCATTCTAGGCCACATAATTATACTTTCATGCAAAATCTCTCTCTACCATTCAACACCCACAACTTGCTCACGTATTCTACAACATCGAACCGCCACTCTTGCACTCTGTTATTCAAACATCACTCTTTGCACATTCACCCTGTGTAATTTGACTATCACTCCCTACAAAGTCATAATCCTTTTATAATACTTATAATAATTTTACACTACTTGTGCTCCATCCAACTTTTGTTTCATGCACCCCTCTCTGGGCTATTAAACTTAACCTGTTGCACAACCAAATGGTTATATCCATTTCCACTCATCATACACCCATGTTGTGTCATTCCACTATAACATGTGCATAGGCACATTTTGCAAATACATGTACACTTGAACACCATTTTGTCTCATCCAAATTAGTTCTTGCCCATTCAGTTGCTGTTTTCACTTATCAACCTTTCATTCCCACTGTTATTCAAATTATATTCTGTGTACAGTCTTTGTGAACTATTAAACTTCCAAACATTGCTCACTATCACTGAGCTATTTACCTTACAAAAACAGGTTGTGCCATTTATTTGCACTGCTTGAACACCCAGTCTCCCCACTGAATTTTGATCCCTCTCACATTCAGTTTGTGATTCAGCAACCACTCATTCCATACCTATTACGAACTATGTAATGTCCGCTCTTGCACAACTGCTCTCTTCCACTCATCAATCACTCCTTAGAACACACCATGAGCTATTTTACCACAACCAACCACACACCAACCCTGCTACTCAACTTGCGAATTCTTTACAACCGCCACTTAAAAATCACTGCTCCATCTCAATACTATGCACCCTATAAACACCACAGAACTAGGCTATGCCATCCACCACCCTGATTTGCACACCCATTCTGTTATTCAACAGTGACACCTTGCATGCCAATTTTACCTCAAATTCCTTGCAAAACCAGTGTTCTCAGTGCTACTTCCATTTGGCATAACACTTGTTTGTGTTATTCTGTTTACTTCCTCTGCACAGCAAAAATATGCTATTCCATTCACTTCTTTCTCATCCACTGACATTCAGTTCTCAACCATGCATAATTGCTGTGTATTATTTCACAAAGGCTCATTAGACACCCACTCTGTGCCATTCTTCTATCACACTTCACCCACTCACAGTGTGCTATTAAACTTTCTCTTCTTCTACACCTACTCTGCATTATAAAAATACATGCACTTCCACTCTGTGCCATTCCACACTATGCCATTCCACACTGTGTGATATTAAAGTCTATGCTATTCAATTACACTTGTTGCATAATTTTCACAGGTTTACTTAAGTCTATTTATTACACACCACCCTATGCCACTCAATTATTTCTTCTTACAAGGACCACTATTTACAAGTAAATAGCACCTCCTTGAACACCCATTCTACATCATCCAAATATGGCTTCTTCACATACAGCTGTTACATTCACCTATCATACTTCCACATCCACTGTGTGACACTCAATGTTTTCTATACCCACTACAAGTCACTAAACATCCAATGTTTTCATGCTGTCTGAGGAATTCAACTTTCACCCATTGCACAACCAGGCTGTGCCATACATTTGACTCTTTGAACACTTACCCTATGCCATTCAACTATCCTTTTAAGCATATTTGTGGCATGCAATTCAAACCACTGTTTGAATGAAATCATTAGTTGACCTACTGGAGCACATTCTAGGCTATACTCACAAGTACAGGTCCAGAAACGTATTATCAAACAAGCCTGTTGAAGAGCTGCTGCCACTGTGGTTCCCAGAACCCAGTGCCTCTGCTGTACTCAAAGAGCTAACCCATCAGGAAACTGCTGTCACCTCCAGAGTCCAGAGGAACCAATCAAAAACCTTCACCATTGTTCTCACTGGAACATCACATCACCTTTCATGCCATTTCCATCTAATGTTGTTCATGTCTTCCATGTGTAATTTGGGGCAACCACTTCTATAGATCCTAGGATATCAGTGGAATCCTAACTTAGAGGGATCCTGAGAAAGTGTTTACCATTGCAGTCTGGAGAAATAAAAATTATGTTCAGAATGAGCTTGGCATTCATATGGAGTGAGTCAATCTGAAGAATATACCTCACCTGAAGACTATAGCATAATTAGGATGATTTAATGGAGTTTAACTTACTGATCATTCTTGCCAGTATATTCAGGGAAGCATATGACCCACCTGTTGTGAAATCACAGGCATAACAGTTATTATTATGAGTGTTTTAAATTTCTTAATTAAGTCTCTTATGAAAGAGGGCACTCAGTAGAAGGAGAAAATAATTTCTGAGTCCCTTTCCTCTGAAAAACACTTTCTTTACATGTAATATGATCCACAAACTACAGAATCCAAGATAATAGCTTTTCTTGGAGGGAGCCTTTAAATGCAGAAAATGGCTTTAATAGGTTAAATCCACATTATTCACAGTTATAAGTAGCAACAGATTTTATTTCATTGTTCACAACTGTGAACTGACTTGTTTTTCACAAGTAGAGTTAGAACACTTTTCAGATCTTTTCTCAAATCCCCTCACATTGTTATAATTTCTTCCTGGAAAATTGCTGACTTCCAGCACTTTGGGGTTTAGGGTTCCACAGACCCTCTTCCATGTCCAGCCTGACACCCCAGGAGTTTCATTGCAGTTTCTCTTGCAAGTGTTCTCCCTTGCCAGTGATTTCCTTCTCCAACTCTACCTAAATAGCTGAATGGTGTGTCTTCCACACTGGCTAAAGTTATTAGCAATAACAAGGGAGTGGTAAGTATGGCCTTAACCCTTTTTAATGGTAATAAATTTTTATTTTATTTTATTTTATTTATCCCCCCCCTTGCTGCTTGTGCTGCTGTGTCCATTCGCTGCGTGTCTTCTCTGTGTCTGCTTATCTCCCCCTTGCTGTGAGGTCTTGCCGCATCAGTCCACGGCACCATGTGAGCCGGCCTGCCCTCACAAGGAGGCACTGGGAAGCGAACCCAGGGCCTCTCATATGGTAAACGGGTGCTCTATCCATTGCATCACACCTGCTTCCTGCCGTGAGGTTGCTGCATCAGCCCACCGCACCGCTCAGGCTGGCGTGCCCTCACAAGGAGGCCTTGGGACTCGAACCCAGGCCTCCCATATGGTAAACGGGGACTCTATCCACTGAGCCACACCCGCTTCCCAATTTTTTTCAATCCATTGTGCCAGACTACAAAGAAGCTATAGGTAAATGGATTTACTCCACTGAAACTCCCCCATACCCTCTCTAAATTCATTGAGATCTTAGGAAAAGATTGATCTGGTCACTGACTCAGATATCATTTTCCACCCCTGAAATTTCTACATATCACAACCAAATCATTCAGTCATCAGGGTTCTGGGTCTTTACCTTAATTTTACCCATGATATTAGCTCAAGGTTGATCACATCAAGATAGTGATGTCATCTGATTATATGGAACCAAAACTGTAATGGAAATAAACTTTCTTTAACATCATAGGACACCAAATCACAGGAGGAACAGTAACAAATGATGAGTAAAATGATCATGATTAGACCCAAGGTGATGACAGAGTAGGGAGCTGTAACAATCAGATTGTCCCCTAGGCAGCTAATGATCAGTCAGGATCTGTTTGGATCACTTTTTTGGAGGAATCCAGAGGCCAGAGGAACACCATTATAGAAGCAGCGGTGATTAGAAAACACAATGGTTTCTCAGGATAGTAGGATTTGGGTTCAACATGCCTAGAGAGCCACTGCTTGAGCCCCTATGCCAATAAGGAGCCAAACTTGGGTGCAGTCAAACCCGCTCCAGATTTACTAAGACCAGCTTAAAAGGCTGCAGCACACTCAGACTCAAGGCATACCAGGAAGTAGAGAAGCAGACTCTCTCTCACAGGGCTGTGCAGAAATTCACCCCACGTACATTAGAGGGCTGTAGCCCTCCTGGCCTCAGAAAGGAAAGGAAGCCTTTACAGCCTGAATGCTTTCTCTTGGACAGCATTTGCAGAGTCACCCACCCACCTCAGGGGACCCAGCACAGTTTGTGGAAGATGATTGGAGAACTCAGAACCCAGGGCCTGGGAGATGTACAAGTTTCATCCTGGTTAGGATGGCATCTTCAGTCTCAATCATGCCCCCATCAGGGTAAGTCATCTGAGAAGGCAAAACCTTAGGGTAGCAGGGAACAACTGGATGAAGAGCACTATCTACTAGGTATATTAGGAAACGGTAGATTTGGGGAAATATCATAAAGTAGGTTAGTGGCCTTTAGGTCTTCCTCTCCAGAGCACATTGAAATCAATATAAACTACTTTCATGGGACCCTGGGCCTGTTTGACTAGGAAATATGACTGGGAAAGTTGTATCCATGGGAACAATCTTACCAAATTTAGCCTTCTAGGTAATAGCAGCTAGAGAAAACAAAAGGAGTATTAAAAATATACAGAGGTGAAGCAGGTTAGTACAGTGAATGGGGAAAGTTGTTTGGCCTAGCAGACAACACAGCTAACACACCACATGGCCGTGAGACCCTGCCTGGAAACTTCCTGAGAAGAAGGCTGCCAAAAAACCCTGCAAGACCCCAGCTATGAGATCCCATTTGGAAAAATGAGATCCCATTTGACCCATGGGATCCTTTGGGTCCAGGAAAAGCACTGGATACACTCAAAAGGCCACACCATTTGTCCCCTGAGAAAAGACAAGTGGGGCAACCAATCAGAGTAAGAAAAGCTGGGGCCCTTCCTCAACATTATAAGGGGGAGGAAGAAAGACAAAAATGCTCTGACCTGGGGTCCCACACATGCATCTCACTCTGCAGCCCACCTGCAGTCAATGCTCCAGACCATGTACATTTTTCATTTTCTTATTTCTTAATAAGATATTTATACCCTTGCCTTCTCTTTGGCATATCCTTGAATTCTTTTATGCAACATAAGCCAAGAACCTAAAAGCCCAGAAACTAGAGCCATTTGGTGTCATTATTTGGCAAGCCAGCCAGGAGATGAGAGGCAAGTGGTGCTCCCTGACCCCCCACCAGAGATTGGTGAGTTTTAATTAAAGCCTGTCTTTGCCTTCTTTTTTCTTTCATAATTGAGATCTTATCGGTTGTGTTGAAGATCAGCACAGATATTATGAAAAATTTGTACACAATTCTTATTGTTCATACCAAATTCCTACAAAGCCATGTAGCTGTTTTTATAAAGTTATTCCAGTGACTTTCTAGCTTAAAATTTGGAGGCAAGTTTTCCTTAAGAGGATATCAAGTACCAATATCTTCAAAATTTAATAACCTGTTACATTTTTAAGCTCCACTAATTCACAATTGAATATCATACACACTGCACACTCACATTTCCAATCTTTACAGCCCATAAAACTTCATGTCCATGTATGCTACAGGGATCTGACAGGGAGTGGTTTTAAGAAACCTATCTACTAAAAAATATGGGAATAGGAGTAATTTAAAATGTTCAACACGTATTAAATGCATAAATGTTTCCAAATCACCCTTTAGTAAGTGACGTATATAAAGTATAAAAATTGACAGCCTCCACTGGAATGTAAGTTGATACCCAAGACAGTCAAAGTCTCCCATAATTCAATATCCCACTATTTTCTGGTTGTACCAAAAAATAAACAACTGGCAAATGATTTCCTCTCTTGAAGAAAAGCATGTACACTTAAATCAAATAGGATCAGGAGGGATCCCAATCTCCTTCTTAAAAAAGTTTCTTCTACAGCTACTAAAAAACTTGCATCTGCACAATAGCTGATAAAAATATTCCTCTGGATTCTATAAGAAGGGAGAAACAGGGAACACTGATAAGACATGGTACACAATATTAACCAGACTTGACTTCTTTCCCTCTGGCTTCATCAGATGCTGGACTCCTCATTTTTAGATTTCCCATTTTCTGCAGGTAAATCTTTAGTGTCTTGGTTAACCACTTCAGCTTGTTTTCCCTTTGCTCCCCTTTTTCCTTTTGGTTGCACATTTTTGTCTAAAGGTTTGTCTTTTCTTGCTGCCTCTTCTGGCTCCAATTCCCCTTCTGCAGGGGTGGGTTTAGTGGATAGCCTAACTGACCTACTTTTGGGCTCCTCCTTCCCTGCTGCTTTGGCTAAGCTGAGCTTCTTCTTGGGCACCCTGGCAGTGTTGCAGAATGTGGTGCTCTGAGAGCCTTCTTGAAGCCAGGCTGCTGGCCACTGCCACTCCTCCCACTGCCAGACCTGCTGGACTGTGCCCTCTATTGTTTTATTAGTGATTTTAACTCTTGGTCCCCTGAGGCTGTTTGCCTGTAAGCCACAGATCAGTCTCTGCGTTTTAATTGCCTCTTAATTTCAGGTGTAACTGCTGAACTTGTCCCAGGGAATGGCCATGATGAGCTCACTCATGTGCTAACTCCAAAGATCTCTGCAAAGTAGGAAAAAGAAACATCCTTATTCAGTCCTTTTCCTAGTGGGAAAGCCCGATTTGAGAGTTAAGGTCTGGGAACCAGACCCAAACATCTCCCAAGTCCTCTAAGTCTCTGGAGATACAGAGACATAAGGCTCCCAATCCCCAGAATGTGGAGACAGTGGGCAGGGCTCCCAACCCCCAGGGTGCTGGCTCAGTGAACAATCCATTCCACCTGGCCTATCAGTGGGAAATCACCATGACTGATGAATGCATTTATCTTCCTCGGGAATAATGGGTGGCTTCTAATTTGGACAACCTGCCTAATGAGCATCTAAAAAGAAAGAGGCCAATCTTTTCCTGCCACAACACATGGCTACAGTATGGCTGAGAGTGAGCTTTGAATGGGATGCTGAATTCCAGGTAATCTGTGTAATAGAGAAAAAGGAGATAAACAGATCTGAGGGCCAGAGATTATGTGGCCATGTCTCCTTAAAGGGATGAAGAAGTGTACTACCAAAGTGGTCAATTTTATATAAGCTCAGGGAAATTACCCAGAGGCAGAACTTAAAAAACCCAGTTTTATTTCATAGAAAGTTGGCAGAGGCATTAGAAATACCCTCTTCGTAGATCCTAACTCTAGAGAACGACAGATCCTCCTAGGAACTCCAACTTGCCTTGGATGGTTGTAGAAAACCGCAGAAACTTTCCCTCGGCTCCAAACTTCCATTACATGCCTTTGGAGACAGCCTTTGCAATTTTCAACAATTGAGACCATGCCAGCAAGATGGAGAAGGTAAGGAGGCGTAAGGTAAAGAAGGGTGGGCACCAGGTCCAAGACAGTCTCACCTATTAACTGCTGCTGGTAAGAGCACTGTTCACCTCAGGTACCCACATCCAGGCTCAACATCAGTAGGAACCTGTACCCAAATTGTCTCAGCATGCCAACTGCTGCGGACTTGCCCCAGAAAGGACAGAAGTGGCCAGAAGTCACTTGTGAACCATCAACCTGGAGGCCTTGGGTGACCCATGGTGTGGCAAGGAAGATTGTTAATTTCTTAGTTATCATGGGCCAATTACTCTGTCCTAGCTTGCACCCCAGGCCTCTCCTAACCTTGGTTGTGCCTAATGAGAGGAGCGAATGGGGAATCAAGATCTGGGCCATTTACTAAGACTCTCCCCTGTAGAATAAGGTACCCACTCATATGCCAGCAATTAAGATTTTTTTAAAAGTTCCTAGCTATTCCTAGCTCCCTGCCTATTCCGTTGTAACACTTCAATCCTTCCAATGAAAAAGGCTCACAAGGAAGTAACTAATGGAATGCAGCACCCAGAGCTGCCCCAATTCATGTCTTGTTGGGCACAGGGCTTCCCTGGCCCCCTTAGCTCTATATCTAGCAACTACCAAAGGATTTTCCTGGAGGAACAAAGCTGGAGTTTCCTTGCATAAGGTTTCTGCCATGGACAGACACTGGGAGCACTTCGTTAAGATGATTCAAACCAGGTCTTTCCCTAAGCCAAATAATTGTGTAAAATTCCCTCTTCTCTTCTAATTTGTCCTTAACCTTCTGTTTAACTTTTAATATGTGTTTGTCTTTGTCAGCCTTCTCATGCCTAGGAACTCATAAATCAGATTGGCGTTAGACTGTTACAAATAAGATAATGATAAAAGATAATCTAAAAGTGAGACTTTAAATTTCATTATCACCTTGCAAATGGGTTTGATGTATAAAATAAATCACAAGTGGAATTAATTCAACTGCTGGGATAGCAGAAAAACTTAGCAACATTAATGTTATTAATAAAACTGTTTTAGTTGCTTTAGTTAATAAACAAAAGAGCCCAATTTGTTCTAAAGTGAAAACTTACTAGAAACTATAACTAAGAATTAAGATCATTATATAGATGCCGTTTTATTATAAAGCAGCAGAAGGATAATTGAAATTGCTATAACTGTGTGGAATTAGTTTAAACTTGCTGCTGTAATGGTAAATATAAACTGAATTTACCTTTGTTTAAGGTCACTTCAGGTCTAGCCTCACCCCTTGCCCTTGCTTATGGTTATTTCATGACAACTTCTGCCCCCACTCAGGGGAAGGCAAATTTAAGGCACCCTATCTCCTGTCTTTCCACTGGTGTTAATAGCCCTGATTTTGTCTTATGATTTCAGCTGTGAACTAGCAGGCTCATGGGTGGATTTCTCTACACTCAGGGCTGGATGCCCACTTTTCCAGTCCAGCAGCCACTGGAGTCCTGTTATCTTTGAGGACCAGGGACCCAGGGGTCTCTCACCTTGAGCATTGCAGTTCCTAAAAGCAACAAGTCATGAGACAAACAAGGCTTCCCTGAGGCTTCAGTGACCTCGGTGAGTGTACACTAGAATGAGTGTTTCTCATCCAAGGTCTGTCAAAGTCAAACTGGGAAATAAGCAATGCTCTGAAGTAAAGGAAAATGTAAACTGTATTTTAAAGCATTAAGAATAATTTGGGTTTTAGTCAATAATTAAAAGGAATGAAATTCTTGTGCAAAACTGCATGGCCACCATGCACATTAATTAGAAATAGCCTTCAAAGAGATCTTTCAAATATAATGTTAATATACAGTTAAACTTATTTTGTAAGAAAATGAGAATTGTAAGTAGCATTAGTAAATAGTGTGCATCTGTGTCTAACTCTCTATTTCTTTTGGTTCAGTGTATATTTTCATACCTCATGATGAAATGTAAGTTTAGTGTGAAATTTTTATCTTCTAGGCTGGGAAATTAAGAATCATAGTCTATCCTGTAATTCCCCAATTTAAACTTTTAACAGACGTTAAATAAATGTAGTAAATAATCATATTACCAAATTTCAGTAAGTAAAGGAAAAGTCTTTGAAAGTGATGGAAAGATCTTTAAAAGAAATTAGGGAAGTGGATGTGGCTCCAGCATTTGGGCACCTGCCTACCACATGGAAGGTCCCAGGTTCAGGTCCTGATGCCTCCTAAAGAGATAAGCAGACACTGCACCTGCCTCAACAAGCTAGAAGCTGTGCTTCCTGCAACAAGCAGATGCCTAAATGAACAGATGCCACAAGCCAGCAGATGCTGCAACCCATGGGGAGCAGAGGTGCTTCAAGCTGTTGGGCACTCATATCCTATGTCAGAAGGTCCAGGGTTTGGTTCCCAGTGCCTACTGGAGAAGGTGAGCAAACAATGAGCAGACAGATGAGAAAATCATCTGGCATGGGGAATAAATAAAAAAATAAAAATAATTATCTAAAAACCAAATTAAACAATTAAAATATATTCCAGGACCTAACAGTCAGTATGGTTTTTAAAGTTATTCAGTTTTAGAATTTTTTTTTAAAGAAAAGAGGTTTTAGCCTCCTCTAAAGGAAGGAAAAATAACATTCCTTGCATTAGCTATAATGATTTCAAGTTTATTTAGCTTGGGTGATGTCTCCGCATGTTTATAGAATACCAAATAACCAAATTAACATTTTATGTATTAAATCTTTAAGATGATGAAAATTGTAAACTCGTGTTTAATGAAATTAAGATAAAGTAAATTTCTTGGGTTACTAACTGTAATTTAATAAGCTTATTTAAATATAAAGTACCTAGTGTATGTGGCTATGGTTAATTATAAGATGTTTATAAAAAGCATTGTCTAATATGAAGTATTTAAATTTCTAACTCCAGGAAACCATTATTAATTAGAAGCCTAAATTAATATTAATTTTAAAATGCAGCTTCATAACAGAGGAACCTGCCAGAAGCCACTGCAATAACTGAAAATACACTTACTAGCAAGTCTTTCATCCCATCCTTGGTAGTACAGGAAAGTTCTGTTCATTCTCAGTTCCTGGAATTCCCTCACACTGTGTCAGCACCACACCCCCCAGTGTTATTGGCTGGCAAGGGCAGAACAATTACTTTGATCTGTTTTTTTTTTTTAGTTAGGCCAATAAAAAGAATTTACTTGGGAAATGGAGAATAGAATAGAGCTTGCTGAAATATGGGAGAGAAAACTTGGTGTGAAACCGTCTAGGCAGAGAGAGTCAACAATTACTTTTAATGTCTGGTCTATCTGTGAAATTCCCTGGCCATGGTTATAAAATAGACCACTTAATAGTCAAAATAAAAAATTCAACCCAGCCCTTTTCTACAAAAATCACACATGTGGTTTGGTAGCTTCAAACTCTGGAAATTAGGTCCAGGCCCCTTCCCAGTCTAGATCACCCAGGCAATGCCCAGCAGCAAGGTCTCTGGGTCTTTGGGAAGCAAATCGAGAGCAGTAGCTCGAAAATTCTCCCAAAGCTTATGTGACCCTTGACTGGTCAACATCTCCTAGCTTTATAGATGGACAAGTATTTGGGGAGCTGCAGCTTGGAGGACAATAGTTTATTCAGACTCGGGCCCTGGGACACGACAAAAACTTTTACATTTTTCCTAGAATAATCATCTTGGTCTCTAGTGTACCAGACCTTGCTCAATGAAGGGTTGAGGAAGGAGAAACTGGTCTAATTCTGTAACACAGTATGGCCACAGTATGGCCTTGGAAATGGCACTCTAAATTATAACCCTATTTTCACTTAGACCTCCTGTGTAAAAGGAAAGAGAAGCAGTCAGAGATTCCATATGGACTAGAAAATGGCCATCAATGGCCTGCCAACAGCACTGTAAATTACAATCCTATTTTCCAGGTAGACCTCCTGTGTAAAAGGGAAGGGAAGCAGTCAGAGATTCCATTAGTTTATGGCTCTATCTCATAACACAAGTTTAAATGGATGCTGTAGGTTGTGTAATGCTCTGGAAGTGACACCATCCCCAGAAAAGTGAAAACCTGCGAAGGAGTGTGATATCCTAGATGATCCCTTCCTCAGTTATCCTCCTCATTGTATCTCAGTTTCTGGAGCCTGAGATTCTGAAGCCTAGGGCCCCAAGCCTAGGTTCCCATGTATGTAAGGCTCCCTTGGACTCATGTCCAGGCTCTACACGCCACCGCTAGTCCAGCAGGAGACACCAGGAGTGGGAAATCTTTTCCACCTACCAGGGGACCTGGGAAGAGACTCTGCCCCATAAATGAAGTAGCAAATGGAGATGCAGTTAAAATTAGGGTCCATGTTCCCTTCTCCCTGAAAGAATTAGCTCAACATAAAAATAAAAAACAACAGGTGGGATGATTTTAGGAGGGCCCACCTGAATTTACTGAGGAATTCCAGCAGCTGACCCTAAATTTTGAGCTAACATGAGAAGATATGCATGTTCCATGTGCTGCTCCCCTGACATGGCGGTAATGAAAGAAAATCTTGATTATATTGGGAATCTTAGATTTTCACAAAATAATGAAGAAAACAGTTTTTCCTGTACTGTAAAGTAAAATACCTGTTAATTAACCCAATCTTGGGAAAGTTAAAAAAGTAAAAAGCAAAGTACAAAAATAGTTTAAGATCATTACTTATGTTATTGTCAAACTCTCTTGTGCATTCAAGTCAGGCCCAAATACCCTGCATGTGTGCCTCTCCATTTGAGTTATTGGCTAGGTTTGTCACTGACCCCAAAAGTAATAAAGGTATCTACCACAATTCTGGTTGTGCTTCTGAGGAGGATGGAGAGTGTGTATTGCAGTTTTGGACTCCAGCAGAAGCCAAAAATGGTTTAATATGCCCAGAGGTACAATGGATATTGCCTCCAGACAGGGTCTGTTTCATAGCAATGATGGGCACTATGAACCAGGCCAGCGAAACACTGGAGCCCTGCCTTCCTAGCTTCTCTCTTGGATAAACAGTGCTGCAGCATGCTGGCATTGTGAAGGACATACCAAGTGGAGCAATAATTATGAGAGTAATGTGAGTAGAATGTAAACCAACACAATTGACATTAGGGGCTGCTCCCATGGAGAGATAACATGCATGGTATTGCACACCTGGAGCTTAGATCTATCAACTGAAACTCAAAGAAAAACTTATGCATTGGTTAGTTCATTAACTAGTATTAAGTATTGTACATATATGCTTGATGATTATGATGATATCTTTTCTATTCTAGATCATATGCAAAGGGTTAATGAATGTGTTAAAATTCCTGGTAAACAATTCATTTTCTAAGTAGTTAATGAATATGCTAACAAGATAAAGTAATGGCACTCTTAAGTACTGTATTTACTTTGCTTGCCATATGCTTGTCTTGTGTTGCCTGTACTATCTTTGTGAGTTTGTCTAGATCAGTGCCTCTCTTCATACCTCTCCTAGCTTTCCTAGGCATAACTACCACCATGAAAACTTGGGTTGGTAATTTATACCAAACCCAGTGAGTCTACAAAAATCTCTCCCTGGGGTTAACCAACAGCATAAAAGAACTCAAGAAAGGATGACATTTCCCATCAGCTTAGGGAGGATATTGTCTCTGAAGGCACCTTGATCTTTCTCACTCTCATGGTCTGGTATGTTATTACTGGCCCCGTTTTTGGGCCTGCATACCACATCTTCTTTATCCTTTTAATAGTACTATATATCTTAAATTCAAATTTTATTTCTTACAGAATCAATATCATGTGGGGGATTTCATCTGTTTCCAATGAGGGTGCCAGACCCATCTTCCCTCAACTACAATAGAATAGCCACAGAATTTTACATGTTGTCAGGTAGGGTCTATTCCTCCTAACCATCAGGAAGTAGCTAAAGAAGAAAGACCATCAACCTTCAGCACCTCCTTAAGAATAAGGATGTAAACTCTCTGATGCTGTTGTTGAGGCAAGTTAGTATAGTGAAAGGGGGTAGGTGCCTGGCCTGGCAGACCACATGGCCAACAGACAACATGCTGACAGACAAATGGCTGTGAGATCCTGCCCGAAAACCCCCTAAGAAGTCTACTGGGAAGATCCTGTAAAACCCTAGCCAAGAGTTTCCATTTGATAAAATGAACCTCCGTTTGACCTATGAGATCCCTTTGGGTCAAGGGAATGCCCTGGATACCCTTAAAACCCTGCACCATTGGGACCCTGAGAAATGACAAGTGGGGCAACCAATCAGAACAGCAAACAGCTGGGGCCCTGCCCCAACGTTATGAAGGGGGAGGAAGGAAGATTTTAATAATTCCTAACCTGGAGCCCCATGCAAACATCTCACTCTGCAACCCACTCGTGGCCATACCTAGGACTATGTACTTTTCTCATTTGCTTGTTTCTTAATAAGCTATATACCCTAGGGCATGTCTTTAAATTCTCTTATGCAGCATAAACCAAGAACCTAGAAGCCCAGAACCAGAGCCATCTGATAACAGAGGCAAATAAAAAACAGAACAGGTTAACAAACCCAGAGGAGAAAGAGGGGAAAGGAAGTGTGCTCCTCGGGATGAAATAATTCACAAATAGTGCAATCTCAAAAATTGTACCCAAATCTCAGAGGAGTTGCAACAGCTACTCTCCAGTTCATTGTACTCACATAGGACAAATAACAAGGTGTTAATAATGAACAACACCCATCCCAAGGAACAGCGAGAGTCTGCAACTGCAAGCAAGATTGTTCCATCCATCAGCCCCATGGTACCTAAGACCACTCTCAATTAGAGGCAGAGGGAACATCACCATCCCAAAATCCTCAAGATTTGGGAATGAATAACGGACTAAATTAGACTTACTAATATTCTACTATAAACTTATTATGATTCTAGCAATGGAATAACTTTTATCATTGAAGTGGAGGCAGTGGCCACTTGAAGTTCTGAGCTTATAAAAAAATAGGTGCAAAATGGGACATTTTTGGGACACTGGAATTGTAACCCGCATGGTATTGCAGTGATCAATACAGGCATTATATATTTTGTCATAACTTACAAAATAACATGGGACAGAGTGTAAAGTATAATGTAATCTACAATACATGGTTAGTGAAAATGCTTCCATATGGTTTCACCAATTTTAACAAATATACCACACTAATGAAGGATGTTGATTGTGTGGGAAAGTGTGGAAGGGGGAAGTAGTCGGGCATATGGGAATACCTTATATTTTTATGTAGAATTTATGTAATCTAAAGTTTCTTTTTTAAATTAAATATACAAACAAACAAATAAATAAAAATTGTACCATATATTCAGTGTAAAAATCAGATACGAGCTAAAAAAATCATTTCTTAATTATAAAGGTTCAAACTAATTTGACCCAATTGTCAAAGAGGAGCTATAACAAAAAGCCAATCAATAAGAAAGCCAGAGAGTAAAGACAGAAGCTGAGCAAAGAATAAAAACAGCAACAACAACAAAAATACCAAAACATGAGAAAAAATTTGCAAACCATAATAAGAAACGGAGAGATGGCCTAGTCAAGCAAACAAATTAAACCTCCACACTAAACACAGGATTTCAGAAAACTAATAAAAAATATCCAAACAATCTCATTAATCAAATTAATGAGATGGCTAAAGAGATTAAGGATATTAAGAAGACATGGGGGATTGTAGGAAGATAGTGACTAACAGGCAGAGCTCAATGCTCTCACAAAAACAACAGAGAAAGAGCCAACTGTCCAAGGGACCAGCTTTGGGGGTCAGCAGACCAGGACAATGCTACACATCTCTCAGGAGGGTGAGGGACAGAGAAATGCAGAAGCTGAAACAATAAATGTGAATTACCAAGCCCCTGTGGCAGCATGAAAGGGTTCCCATCCCCTACACCCAAGATGTTAAGCACGGGTAAAACCTCTGGCTCACTGCTGCTGACTGAGAGGGGAACAGACATCTTCCACACTGTCAGCCTTTTGAAGGGAAGTAGAGAAAAGGGAAGGTTAGATGGTTTCTCTTTACTGAATTTGGCCAGCAGAACCCAATTTGAATCTCTGCTCTGGAGATTCAAAACAGGAACACAGGAAACCCAAGCCTGAAACATCTCAGTGGAAAGATACACTGAAAAGCAGCATCTGCTGGACAATCTGGAAATTGCATGGACAAAATAATTTTCCATTTTATCTGTATCCTAGTCCCTGGGAGAATATCTGCACCTCATTAATGAGACCCTGGCTCAATTTTGATAACTTAAGCTAGGCAAATTTAAATAATAAGCTGAACAATATATCAAAGAAGAATTGTAAGGAAAAAATCAATAGGCAAAAGAGGGAAATTGAGCATCAGAATAAATTCACCAAAATTTTCTGATGCCTAGACATCAGGAAAAAGTGATACTAAGAAACAGGAAGAGATGGCCCAGCCAAAGGAACTAACCCAATATACTGAAGAGAATCAGGATTTAAGGTAACTAATCAGTGATAATCACACAAGTCTCTTAAATTATTTCAAAGAATTAGAGAAAATATAATTAAAGAAATAAAGGATATTAAGAAGATACTCGGAGCATATAGAACAATTTTAAAGCTTGCAAAGAAAAGTAACAGATGTTTTGGAAATGAAAGATGTGATGGATGAGATTAGAAATACATTAGAGGCACACAAGTGTGTATATGAAATGCTTGAAGACAGAATTATTGATTTTGAAGACAACATTTGAACTGGAAAAGGCAGGGGAACAGAAAGGGAAGAGAATGGAAAAAATTAAATAGTGTCTCAGGTAATTGAATGATAAAGTGAAATGCATAAACATTTGCATCATTGGTATGCCTGAAGGAGAATGGAAAAGGGTCAGAAGGAATATTTGAGAAAATAATGACCAACAAATTTTCAACCAATATGAAAGATATGAATATGAATATCCAAGCAGGACAATGCACCCAATACAGAATAAATCTAAACAGACCTACCCCGAGACACCTACTATTCAGAATGACAAATATCAGATATGAAGAGAAGATTCAGGGAGAGTCAAGAGAAAACCAAAGCATCACATACAAGGGAAACTCAATAAAATTATGTGCTGACCTCACTTCAGAAATGATGGAGGAGAGAAGAAAGTGGTAGTATGTTTTTGAGGTACTGAAAGAGAAAAACTGCCAAGCAAGAATTCTGCATCTGGCAAAAATGTACTTCAAAAATGAAGGTGAGTTCAAAGTCTTCAGAGACAAACAAAAACCAATAGAATTTGTTACCAAAATTCCAGAATTACAAGAGACACTAAAAGGAGTGCTATAGACTGAAAGGAAAAAATGAGGGTAAGTGATTTGGAGAAAAATGAAGAAATGAAGATAATTAGAAGGATAAAATAAATGGTAAGAAAGCAGACAATAGAACAATATGAAAACAGAGAGCCAGAAGACAAAATGGATGAAGTAATTAATGACTGTACAGTAATAATATTGAATGTTAATGGCTTGAACTCCCCAATCAAAAGACAGAGACTGATAGAATGGATTAAAAAATATGAGCTGTCTATATGTTGTCTACCACTGATTCACCTTATATGTAAGGGCACCAAGTTAAAAGTGAAATGTTGGGGAAGCCAATGTGGCTTAAGTGATTGAGCTCATGCCTACCACATGGGAGGTCCCAGGTTCTGTTACCAGTGTGCCCTAAAGAAGACAAACGAGGCAATGAACTGACACAAAGGGCAGGCATGGTGAGGTGATGCAACAAGATGACACAACAAAAGACATGAGGAAAATGTAATGAGAGACACACCAAAGCAGGGATTAGAGCTTGCTCAAGCAATTAGGCAACTCCCTCCTACATTGGAGGTCCCAGTTTTGGCTCCTGGTGTCTCCTAAAAGAAGACCAGCACACAAAAAACAGACACAGCAAATGCAAAACAACAAGTGGGTGAGGAGAAAAAATAAATAAAATAAACCTATTTTAAAAATAGTGAAATGTTGGAAAATGGTATTCCATACAAATAGTAAGCAAAAAAAAAATAGCTGGAGTACTGATACTTATATCAGGCAAAATAGATTTCAAATGAAAAACTGTTATAAGAAATGAAGAAGGTCATTATATATTCATAAAAGGGGCAATTCAGCCAGAAGAAATAACTGTACTAAATATTTATGCACGTAAACTGAGTTCCCTAAGATACATGAGGCACACACTGGTAAAATGATAGATGAGGCACACACTGGTAAAACTGAAGGGAGAAATAGATGTCTCTACAATAATAATTGGAGACTCTCAGTATTGGATAGAACATCTGGGCAGAGGATAAAGAAACAGAGCACTTGACTAATTTGATAAATGAACTAGACCTAACAGACATCTGTAGAACAATTGCATCCCAAAATAACAGGATATACTTTTATTTCAAGTGTTCATAGATCCTTCTCGAAGATAGACCATATATTGGGTCACAAGACAAGTCTCAATAAGTTCAAAAATATTGAAATTATAGAAAACACTTTCTCTAATCATAAAAGAATGAGCTGGAAATTGATAATGGATGGAAAAAGAGAAATTCATAAATATATGCAGATTAAACAACACACTTAGATAATCATTGGGTCAAAGATGAAATTTCAAGAGAATTCAGCAACTATCTTGAGACAAATGAAAATGAGAACACAACATATAAAAACCTATGGGACAATGCAAAGACAATGCTGAGAGGGAAATTTATAGCCCTCAATGCTTACATTAAAAAAAGAGGAAAGAGTTAATTGAAGCTTTTCCATTTTCTTGTTTTCTAATTTAATTTTGTCACTGAATATTGTCCTTTCCTCTTGAACCAGTTAGTCATTCAGGGCAGTCAATGAATTCTCTTGTCACTAAGATTTATTAGGTAATTTGCATTTGATGTTGGTTTTTTTTTTTTAGGTTGAGAAGCAATTGTATTTTATTTGACATCTTCTTGAGTTGTGGTGTGAAAATATATTTTTTGTCTACTTTGGAATTATTTAGATGGGGCTGTATATGGGCCAATTTGGCAGGAACAATGGTGAGGCTTCAAGCTCAGGTCCCTCCCCAAATTCAAGACCATCCATTAGCTCAAATCCCCTCCTTTGGGTTACACCCTCTGGCTCTAACCCCCACCCTTAACACAGAACCCCGCCTTTAAGCCCCCTGCCTTGGTTCAGGTCCCCTGCCTTCTCATGCAAACCAGGCTCTCCCCAGTGGTCTTAGCAATGTAGCTTCTCCTGCCCACACTTTCCAAGCTGGCAACTTCATAGAATCCATATCCAGACTCCCTCTGACATGTGGAGTTTCTAGATTTGGGATGCCCACTTGTGAACTGCTTAGCCATTTGGCTCCCTAAATTCTGTCTTTCTGGGATTTCCACTGCCCTTTGCCCAGCATTTCACCCTAACTTTCCCACAGGCTGTGCACAATGATATAGGAAGACATGCAAAAACACAAAAAGACAGCATGCACTTTCTTTAAAGGTAATGAACAACCAGAGCTATTTAAGACATGGCTCTGGATTGGGCACTAAATTCAGTTTCAGCTGTGGGTAAATCACACTACCAGAACCTTGTGAGCAGGAGAGGCCATGGGCTAGGCCAGGGGGCCTGAAAACACTGCACTCCTTGCAAAGGCAGACTTTCTTCCCTGATCTTCTGTTCGGGTGTGTGTAGGAAGAGACTCCTTGAGGAATGAGAGAGCAGCCAGTCTCAGGAGGGAGAACCCAGAAGGGAGAAAGTCATCCTCCAATGCAATTCTGTCTCATGGTTCCTGAAAATCTAGTAGAGCTGGCCAGGTGAAGCAGGGTCCACCCAGAACCCCAGAGTTCAGGGAAAGCATAAGGAACAATCCCAGTGCTCACTTTGACCAAAATTCAATACCATTCCTAGTAATTGGTTCTTTAGATCTTCCATTTCTTCTTCACTCAATATCAGTAGTTGTCTTTTTAAGAATTTGTCCAATTCAAGTAGGTTATCTAAATTATTGGCATGTAATTGTTCTTTGTATTCTGTTATAGTCATTTTTATTTCAGTGGGGCTGATAATATTGCCCCCTTTTCATTTCTGATTTTCATTATTTGTTTCATCTCTTTCATTTATTGGTCAGTCAAGATGACCAAATTCCATTTTATTGATCTTTTCAAAGAATCAACTATTTGGTTTTGTTGATTCTATCGTTTTTTTGCTTGTTTATTTCCTATTTCATATATCTCCATTATGATCTTTGTTATTCCCTTCCTTCTGCTCAATTTTGGTTTAGTTTGCTCCTCTTTGGCTAGTTCTTCCAGTTTTGAGTTTAGGTTTCGAATTTGAAGCTTTTCTTCTTTTTTTAATGTAAGTTTTTAAAGCTATAAGTTTCTCTCTAAGCACTGCTTTTGCTAACTCTCATACATTTTAGTATTCTATATTTTCATTTTCATTCACCTAAAATTCACTTCTGATTTTCTTTTTAACCCATTAGTTGCTTATGAGAATACTATTTAATTTCTACATGTTTGTGAATTTTACATTTCTCCCTCTTTTAATGATTTCTAGCTTCAACCTGTTGTGGTTGAAGAATATACATTGTCTGATCTCAATACTTTTGAATTTATTAAGTTTTGTTTTATGACCCAACTTATGTTCCATCATGACAAATGATCCACATGCACTTGAGAAGAATGTGTATTCTGTTTCCTGTTGAGTTCAGTTCTCTATATAAGTATATTAGCTCTTGTTGGATTAATGTATCATTCAATTGCTTTACTTCCTTACTTATCTGACTATATGTCCTATCCATTATTGAGAATGGAGCACTAAATTCTCCTCCTATAAATGTGAAATCACCAATTTCTCCCCTCAAATGTGTCAGTATTTGATTCATATATTTTGGGGCTATGTTGATAGTTGCCTATATATTTTTAATTGTTACATATTCCTGTTGAATTGTCTCTTTTATCAGTATAAATTTACCATATTTGAACTCATAAATGCTTTTTACTTGAAGTCTATTTTATCTGATATTAATATAACTCCCTCAGCTCTCTTTTGGTTACTGCTATTCAGGATGACAAATATCAGATATGAAGAGAAGATTCAGGAAGAATCAAGAGAAACCCAAAGCATCACATGCTAGGGAAACTCAATAAAATTAGGTGCTGACCTCTCATCAGAAACCATGGAGGAGAGAAGAAAGTGGTATGATGTTTTTGAGGTACTGAAAGAGAAAAACTGCCAGGTAAGTATTCTGCATCTGGCAAAAGTGTCCTTCAAAACTAAAGGTGAGTTCAAAGTCTTCGGAGACAAACAAAAACCGATAGAATATGTTACCAAAAGACAAGAATTACAAGAGACACAAAAAGGAGGGCTATAGACTGAAAGGAAAAAACAAGGGTAAGAGATTTGGAGAAAAGTGTAGAAATGAAGATTATTAGAAGGATAAAATAAATGGTAAGAAAGCAGACAATAGAACAATATGACAACAGAGAGCCGAAAGGCAAAACGGATGAAGTAAGTAATGCCTTTATAGTAATAGCATTGAATGTTAATGCCTTGAATTCCCCAATCAAAAGACAGAGACTGATAGAATGGATTAAAAAATATCAGCTGTCTATATGTTGTCTTCCACTGATTCACCTTATATATAAGTACAACAGGTTAAAAGGGAAAGGTTGGAGAAGCGGATGTGACTTAAGTGATTGAGCTTCTGCCTACCACATGGGAGGTTCCAGGTTCCGTTAGCAGTGTCTCCTAAAGAAGACAAACAAGGAAATGAACTGACGCAATGGGCAGGCATGGTGAGCTGATGCAACAAGAAGACACAGCAAAAGACATGAGGAAAGCAATGAGAGACACACCAAAGCAGGGAGTAGATGTTGCTCAAGCAATTAGGCAACTCCCTCCCACATTGGAGGTCCCAGGTTTGGCTCCCGGTGTCTCCTAATAGTAGACCAGCACACAACAAACAGACACAGCAAATGCAAAACAGTGAGAGGTGGGGAGAAATAAATAAATAAAATAAAACTTTCTTAAAAATAGTGAAAGTTTGGAAACAGGTATTCCATACAAATAGTAACCAAAAAAAAAAACAAAAACACCTGGAGTTGTGAAACTAATATCAGACAAATAGATTTCACATGAAAAACTGTTATAAGGGATGAAGAAGGTCATTATATATCAATAAAAGTGGCAATTCAGCAAGAAGAAATAACTGTACTAAATATTTATGCAGCTAACCTAAGAGCCCTAAGATACATGAGGGACACACTAGTAAAATGATAAATGAGGAACACACTGGTAAAACAGAAGGGAGAAATAGATGTCTACAATAATAGTTGGAGATTCTCAGTATTGGGTAGAACATCTGGACAGAGGATAAAGAAACAGAAAACTTGAATAATATGATAAATGAACTAGACCTAACAGACATCTGCAGAACAATTGCATCCCAAAATAGCAGGATATATTTTTTTTCACGTGCTCATAGATCCTTCTCCAAGATAGACCATATATTGGATCACAAGACAAGTCTCAATAAGTTAAAAAATATTGAAATTATAGGAAACACTTTCTCTTATCATAAAAGAATGAGCAGGAAATTGATAATAGATGGAAAAAGAGAAATTCATAAACATATGGAAATTAAACAACACATTTAGATAATCAGTGTGTCAAAGAAGAAATTTCAAGAGAATTCAGCAAATATCTTGATAGAAATGAAAATGAGTACACAGCATATCAAAACCTATGGGACACTGCAAAGACAGTGCCGAGTGGGGAATCTATAGCCTTCAATGCTTACATTAAAAAAGAGGAAAGAGGTAAAATTGAAGCTTTAGCTGCATACCTGAAGGAACTGGGAAAATAACAGCAAACTAATCCCAAACCAAGCTGAAGGAAAGGAATAATTAAGAGCAGAACAGAAATAAATGAAATCAAGAACAAAAAAAACCAGAGAGGCACATGAAAACCAAAATTTTTTTCTCTGAGAAGATCAATAAAATCAACAAAATTTTAGCTAGACCGACAAAGAGAAAAAGAGAGAAGATGCAAAAAAATTAAATCAGAAATGAGAGAGGGACATTAGCACTGACCCTGCAGAAATAGGAGAGGTCATAAGAATATACTATGAACTGTGTAGCAGTTTAGCAGTTTGATATAGTTATGAATTCCAAAAGACAGACATTTGATTATGCTTGTAAACTGGTCTGCTCATCTGGGCATGATTAAGTTATGATTAGGGCTTTGATTCGGCCACATCAGTAGGGCATTGAGCTGCCCCTTGGTGGGTAGGAAATCAAAGATAAAAGTCATGGCAAATGACAGAGTTGGAGTTTTGAGTTGGAGTTCTGATATTGGAGTTCTGATGTGGAGTCTAGAGCTGGAGCCCCGGGAAGTAAGCAAACAGAGGAACATAGTAGTGAGGAATGAGAGAAGGCCACGGGAAAAGAGATGAGCCATTCGCCTGACACACAGCTGGACTTTTGGAGAAAGGAAAAGACTAGAGAGCCTCATAGCCGACAGCTGACCTTCTGGAGAGAACAAGCAGCTGAACCTGGAAAGAATCAAGCCCAGGGAAGAGAGGAACCCAGGAACCAGAATGCCTCACAGAGTTTGGTGAGGGAAGTAACTTATGCTTTATGGTAACTCTATAGCCTGGCAACTTTATGGCTTCTACCCCAAATAATTACCCTTTATAAAGACCAACAGAATTCTAGTAGTTTGCATCAGCAACCCTTTGGCTGATTAATACAAACTGTATATCAAAAAATTAGACAATGTAGAGGAGATCGACAAATTCCTAGAAACACACAAATCATACACATGGACCCTAGAAGAAATAGCAGACCCCAACAAATCAAACAATCACAATTCAAGAGTTTGAAACAGTTATCACAAACTTTCTAAAGAGAAAAGCCTGGGACCAAATGGCTTCACAGTTGAATTCTGCCAATCATTCAAAGTTGATCTAATACCAATCTTGCTGAATTTGTTCCAAAAATTGAAAAGGAAAGACTGCTACAAAACTCAGTCTATGAAAGCAATATCACCCTCATACCAAAATCAGATAAAGATGCTACAAAAAAGAAAATTACAGACCAATACCTTTAATAAATAAAGATGCAAAAGTTCTCAAAAAAATACTTGGAAATAGAATCCAAAAGCACATTTAAAAAATTATACATCACGATCAAGTGGGATTCATCCCAGGTATGCAAGGGTTATTCAACACAAGAAAACCAATTAGTGTGATAAACCTCATTGAAAAATTGAAGAAGATAAATCTCATGATCCTTCTCAATTGATGCAGAAAAGGCATTTGACAAAATACAGCACCCTTGATAAAATCTCTCCAAAAGATAGGAATAGAAGGAAATTTCTCAATATTGTAAAGGGCATATAAGAAATACCTATGGCTAACATTTTACTCAATGGTGAAAGAAAGCTTTCCTCCTGAGATCAGGAACAGGACAAGTGTGCCCATTGCCACCATTGTTATTCAATTTTGTTCTAGAAGATCTAGTTAGAGCAATTAGGCTAGCTAAGGAAATAAAAGGCACCCAAATAGGAAAAGAAATAAAATTCCACTATTTGCTGATGGCATGATCCTATATCTAGATCTCTTGAAAAATCCACAACAATGTTACTAGTACTAATAGACAAGTTCAGCAAAGTGGAAGAGTACATGGTTAATAAGCAAAATCAATAGTGTTTCTATACACTACTGATGTGCAATCTGAGGAGGAATTAAGGGAAAAAATTCCATTTATAATAGCAAGGAAAGCAATCAAATATTTAAGATTAAACTTAGTCAAGGAAATAAATGACATGTATTCAGAAAACAACAAAACAATCCTAAAAGTAACTGAAGAAGGCTTAAATAAATGGAAGGACATTCCATGCTCATGGATTGAAATACTAAATATTGTTAAGATGTCAATTTTACCCAAACTGATTTACAGATTCAATGCAATTACAAAAAAAATCCTAACAAACTTTTTGAAGAAATGGAAAAACGAATCATCAAATTTATTTGGAAGGTTAAGGTGCCAAATTAGCCAAAAAGTTCTTTACAAACAAGAACGACTTCTGAAGACACTCACTTCAAGACTTAAAACATATTACTTAGTTACTGTGGTAAAACCAGCGTGATACTGGCAAAAATGCACCCACATTGACCAATGTAACTGAATCAAGAACTCTGAAATAGTCCTTCACATTTACAGCAAGTGATTTTTGACAAGGCGTTCAAGCCCTCTCAGCTGGGCCAGATGATCTCTTCAACAAATGGTGCTGGGAGAACTGGATATCTATATCCAAAAGAAATAAGACCTCTATCTCACATCTTATACAAAAATTAACTCAAAATTGATCAAGGACCTAAATAAAATAGTGAGAACCATAAATGTCTTAGAAGAACAGGTAGGAAAGCATATTCAATATCTTGTGGGAGGTGGTAGTTTCTTTAACCTTATACCCAAACCATGGGCAACAAAAGGAAAAATAGATAAATGGAACTTCCTCAAAATTAAACATTTTTGCACCTCAAAGGATTTTGTCAAAATGTGAAATGCAGCCGACACTATGGGAGAAATATTTGGCAATCACATATCTGATAAGGGTTTAATAGCCGTGATATGCAGAGATCATACAACTCAAAAATAAAAAGACAAAATACCCAAATGGGCAGAAGATTTGAAAAGAAAATTGTCCAAAGAAATACAAATGGCAAAAAAACACATGAAAAAATATTCAACATTACTAGCAATTAGGGAAATGCAAATCAAACCTACAATGAGATATCATTTTACACCTATTAGAATGGCTGCTATTAAAAACTTGGAAATCTGAAAATGTTGGAAAGGATGTGGAGATAGGAATGATTATCACTGTTGGTGGGAATGTAGAACTGCAGAGCCATTGTGGAGGACTGTTTGGCAGTTCCAAAGGAAGATATATACAGACTTGCCATGGGACCCCACAATACCAATACTAGTTTTATATCCAGAAGATCTGAGAACAGAGTCTTGAAAAGACACCTGCATTTCAGTGTTCATAGTGGCTTTATCTGCAATTGCCAAAAGTTGGAAACAACCCAAGTGTCCATCAACTGATTAATTGATAAACAAATTGTGGTATATACACATGATGGAATATAACCCAGCAGTAAGAAGAAATGAAGTCATTAAGCATAAGGCAACATCGCTGAACCTGAAGGACATTATGCTGAGTGATTCAAGCCAGACACAAAAGGACAAATATTGTATGATTGCTGTATTATGAACTAAATATTTTGTGTAAACTTATGGAGTGAATATTTAGAATATAGGTGACCAGAAAATGGAAACGGGGTAGAGAATTGAAAGCTGAGGATTAATCTGTGCAGAAATGGTAAAAAGGATGTTTGTAAATCTTTGAGAATAAATAGATATAGTGAAACAATATCATGGTGTCTGTAACTAGCAGAGCTTTATACGGGTATCACAGTGGTTAAAAGGGAAAGTCTAAGTTTATGTATATTACTAGAAGGAAAGCTAAAAGCTGCAACATTGGACTGTATAACATAGTAAAACCTCATGTAAAACATGAACATATGTGATATTGCATACATGAGACTGTTTTTACAAAATATAAATGCAAATAAGCTAGAGAGAAGTAAAAAGAATAGCAGTTCTGTATGATGGTGGAAGCATAGAGAGATTGATGTGTGAATTTTTTTGTTTGTTTTTTGTTTATAGTTATTGTTGGAATAATGAAACTTCCTTAAGAATAGTTGAAGTGATGAATGCACAAATACATGATTATACTGAATACCATTCATTGTACACTTTGGATAGATTTATGCTGTATTAATATGTATCAATAAAGTTGATTTGTTTAAAAAAAGAAGACACTGGGTGAACATAAAAATTTGACAGTATACAAAGAAAAGTGACAGTTCTTATTGGAATGAAAGACACAATGGATGAGATTGCAAATACATGAGAGGCATATAACAGCAGACTTGAAAAGGCCAAAGAAAGAATAAGTGAATTAGAAGAGTGTCTGAATTGGAAAAGACAGGAGAAAGGAGAACAGAGAAAGAAACGAATAGAAAAATTGAAATGGCTTTCAAGGAATTGAAAGACAGTGCAAAATGCACAAACATGCATTAGGGTGTCTCAGAAGGAGAAGAGAATGGAAAACCAACAGAAAGGATAATTGAGGAAATAACCACGGAAAATTTCCCAAATTTCGGCTATCATGGATAATTCTGCTATGAACATCAGTGTGCAGATGTCTATTCACTCTCAGTTCTTCTTGGTGTAAATCTGGCACTAGTTCATAGGAGCAACAAAAGAAAATACCAACACTTTTGCACCTCAAATGACTTTGTCAAGAGGATGAAAAGACAGCTGACTTAATGAGAGAAAATATTTGGCAAGATAAGGGTTTAATATCCATGATTAAAAGGATATGATTAGGAGATCATACAATTCAAAAGTAAAAAGATAAACTATCCAATTATAAAATAGGCAAAAAGCTTGAAAAGACAATTGTCCAAAGAAGAAATATAAATGGCAAAGAAACACATGGAAAAATTTTCAATATCACTAGTGATTAGGGAAATTCAAATCAAAACTAGAATGAGATATCATTTCAAATCTATTAGAAGGGCTGCTATTAAAAAGACAGAATACTGTAAATCTTGGAGAGGATGTGGAGAGATAGAGATACTTATTCACTGTTGTGGGAAGGTAGAATGGTACAATAACTGTGGAAAATTGTTTGGTAGTTCCTAAGGAAGTTGACTATAGACTTGCCATGGGACCCAGCAATATATTTGCTAGGTATAGACCCACTCTACTTCTTTTAATAGATGTATATAGATCATGAAACTTTAATGTATTTTTTGATAGGTTAGTGCATAACTTTGGCATTTTTTCCCCTCTTCCTTGATTTTAATTTGTCTATTTTTTTTCTAATTTCCTATGAGTTGCTTGAATGGTTTAAAAATATTTTCAATTCTAGTTTTAATGTTTTTTTCGTATACTTCTTTGATAAATTTTTAAATGGTTGCTCTAGATGGTATACATACATTTCTATACATAGAAAAATCCTCATTGATTACTGGTATCAAAATTTTACCAGTTCAAGTAAAGGGTATCCCTTTATGTACCTTTGCCCTCCCCAAATTTATTATGTAATTATTTAAATACTTCCTCTACAGATATTAATAACCTCATCAGATAGTGTTATCATGTTGCTTTAATTGTCAAATGAGAGAATTCAAGAGGACAAAGAAAGTCTAATGCAGTTAGGTATATATTACATTTTAATAGATCCTATACAGATGTCTTGCATTTATTTATTAAGATTCTTATTTGCTTACTCTTAAAAAATTCATTTATCCACCCCAGATAGTTCTCTTGTCTATCTGCTCATTGTTTGCTCACCTTCTCCAGGAGGCACCGGGAACCAAACCTGGGACCTCCCACATGGAAGACAAATGCCTAATGACCTGAAACTCATCACTTACTGTATTGCATTTAATTGTCATTGTCTATTTAGCTGTTCATTCTTTTTTTTTAACTGTGGGAATATAAATGCAACAAGAATTTTCCCATCTTATCCACTTGAAACACCCCATCCAGCGAAATCACTCCTCTTTACAAGGTTGTGGTACTTTCATCAGCTTCCAAATATTCCCATCACCCCAAAAAGAAACCTCATACCCACTAAGCATTAATTCCCCATATCTCCTGCCTCTACAGCCTTTGCCACATATATTACAATTTTTGTCATTGTGGGCGAGTATATTCTCTGAGTTTATTTTTTTTATTATCATGGGTCTTAAATTTTCATCTCAAATCATTAATAGTCATATTTGCTTAGATACCAACTTAATTTCAAGGTATTGTTAACGATGTTCCTATACTTCTCTGTCCCCCATATTTATGTAATACTTGTCACAAATAGTTTCTTTATACTTTATGCATCCCAAACCACAGTTTTAGCATTACATTTTATGTATTTGCCTTTATAGTTCCTGGTTGAAATAAAAAGTAGCCTTAACAAACCATAAACACAATATAACTGACCTTTATATTTACCCCTCACTGTCCTTGCCAGAGATACTTATTTCTTATATGGCTTTGATATATTGTCTTTCAACCTACAGATCTTTCTATAGCATTTGTTGTATGGTCAGTCTAGTGGTGATGAACTCCCTAAGAGTTGTTCATCTGAGAATGTCTTAATCTCTCCCAACTTTTTTAAGTTGGTGTTGGCAGATATAGAATTCTTGGTTGGAAATTGTTTGCTCTCAGAATTTTAAACATGTCATCCCCCTGCTGTCTTGCCTCTATGGTTTCTAGTCAGAAATTGACACTTAACCTTATTGCTGCTCCCGTGTATATGAGACTTTGCCTTTCTCTTGCAGCTTTCAAAATCCTCTTTATCTTTGGCATTCAACACTTTGATTATAAAATGCTGTGGTGTGTGTCCTTTTCAATTTATCCTGTTTTGAGCTCATTTAACATCTTTCATCACATTGGGGGTTTCATCACATTGTCTTTCATCACATTTGGGGGTTTTTCAGCCTTTATTTCTTTGAATATTCTATCTGCTCCTTTCTGTCTTTTTTCTACACCTGGGATTCTCACAATGTGCATATATGTGTGTTTGATGTTATCCTGCAGATTCCTCAGGCTGTGTTCAATTTTCTCATTATTTCTTCTTTCACCTCCTCAATTTCAATCATCTTATCTTCAAGTTCACTGATTCCTTTTTCTGCTGGCTTCCATCTACTGTTGAATCCCTCAAGGGAAATTTTAATTTCTATTACTGTGGTTTTCAGCTCTGTTTGTTTCTTTTTCATAAATGCCATCTCTTTACTGACAGTCTCTTCATGTCCATCTATCATTTTATGATTTCCTTTAGTTCTTTCTCCAGGCTTTCCTTTAGATCTTTGAGCATATTTAGGACCATTTTTTAAAAAGTCTTTCTTTGGTATATCCCATGTCTTGTTTCCTCATTGATAGTTTCAATTGCTGTATATTTTCTTCTTTTCCTGGACCATAACTTCATGTTTCTTTGTATGTTTTGTAACTTTTTGTTGAAACCTTGATATTTTGATACTGTATTGTGTTATGGCAGGAATTTTTACTTTGAGGTGTCTGCTTTTTAAGTATGTATGCAGCCAGTATTATAATAGAGATTTCCCTGAACTCCAGGAGGTACCAAAATAAAAGGAAAAAGAAAATGCCTTTCCCAGTCTTTGCAGGTGAACTTTTGTACATGCTCTTCTTCAGAGTTTATCCATATATTGAGTTAGAAAATTGCTCCAGAAAAAAGTGTAAGGACCACCATAATCCTTTCTGGGCATGTGCCTTGAGCATGCATGTATGGTCCTAGGAATTTCCCCATTGATGTGTCTCCAATCTCACTGTATTTTGTAGGAGCTGCCTTCTACATGCAGGGCAATTTCTGGTATGGCTTTGGGGTTCTCTGACTGCATGGAGGTTTAAATTCATGAAATTATATCTATTTTCTATATTTCTCATAGGACTGTGAAAGAAAATCCCTATTAGGGGAAACTTTTCGGGGAGGCCATTATTATTGATAACATTTTCCCCAGCTGAAATCACAGGAATGAAGAGAAAGAAATGGGCACATTTTTTTTAGATCTTCCTTTCATTAATGTGTTGGCCTCCTTTGAAAATCTTGACTTAATGGGACAATTCCATTTAATTTCTCCACGTTACAGGATCCTATTTCCTATACCACTTTTTCTCCACAAAGATACCTACTTAATTTCTCTGCTCCTGGGAGCAGTGTGTGGCCCAAGGTAAGTCTTATTTCCTAATGTATTTTTCCAGAAGGAGAAAGGTACAGCCAATGTGGAAGACTGTTTCCTAAGGAAGCTGAATATAGACTTGCCATGGGACCAAGGATTATCATTGCTGGGTATATACCCAGAAGAACTGAGAGCAGGGACATGAAGAGATATCTGCACACTGATGTTCACAGCAGCATTATTCATGATTGCTAAAAGATGGAAACAACCAGGTGTTCATCAACTGATGAATGGACAAACATTATGGAGTATACACATGATGGAATATTATGCAGCAGTAAGAAGAAATGAAGTCATGAAACATACGACAACAAGAATGAACATGGAGGACATTTTTTGAGTGAAGCAAGCCAGGCACAAAAGCAAAAATACTGTATGATTGCCCTAGTATGAACTAAATGTATTATGTGAAATATAAAGGTATTATGTGAAATATGAATACCAGTAGAATTGCATACATAAGAACATTTTTCTTTGAAGCTGGAAAAATGTAAGTAGGTACTACAAAATGTTAAAATCAGACAAAAAAAAACACACACCATTATATTAAGTGAAGTAGGCCAGACACAGTGTACTACATATTGTATGATCCCATTTATATAAAATGTAAATATAAATCAATTTATAAAGATTTAATGAGATTAGTGGTTATGTAGGTCTAAGGAAGGAATGTTAAGGTTGTGGATTCTTTCTTTTTAAAGTGTTGAAATTGTTCTAAATATTTTTAGGTGAATGTATTACATTGTCATTATATTAAAAGCCATTGTTTATACCCTTTGGATAGATCATATGGTATGTGATTATATCTCAATAAAACTGCTTAATATCAGATAAATAATTGTGCAAGAAGAGCCAGAAGCAGCAGCTATATACAGCAGAGGAAAAATAGAGAGATTGAGAGATGAGGAATTTTCTTATTTGTCTGTTTTTTTATAATTCTTATTTTGAAATAATGAAAATGCTCTAATAATGATTGAAGTGATGAACACACAACTATGTGATTATACCAAATACCATTGATTGGACACTTTGGATGAACTGTATACTTTATTAGTATGTATCAATAAAATTGTTTGGTTTAAAAGAAAAGTAGAGTGATAGAGTGGATATAAAGCATGATCCAACAATATGCTTTCTACAAGAAACTCATTTCAAGTATGGCAAAAGAGGCCGGATGAAAGTAAAAGGATTGAAAAATATATGCCATGCAATTAATAATCAAAAGGAAACAAGAGAGTATTCAACATTATAAAGCTATATAGGAAAAAGCCACAGCTAGCATCATACTCAATAGAGAAATATTGAAAGCTTTCCCGCTAAGATTAGGTACAAGACAAGGATGCCTGTTTATATAACTGCTCCCCAACATTGTACTGAATATCCTCACCAGAGCAAATAGGCAAGAAAAAATAAATAAAAGGCATCCAGATTGGAAAGGAAAAAGCAAAACTGTCTCTACTTGCACACGACATGATTCTATGCAGAGAAAATGTCAAACGATCTAAAGGAAAGATCCTAGAGCTAACAAATTAATTCAGTAAAGTGGCAAGGTACAAGGACAGCATAGAAAAAACTAGATTTATTTCTATACACCAGCAATGAACTACTGGAAAGGAAAACCAAGAAAAAGCTCCATTTACAATGCCATGAAAAAGACTAAAATATATAGCAATAAATTTAACCAAGGATGTAAAGGACTTATACACAGGTCTGAAGACTGAAAATGTAAAAAGATTGCTGAAAGAAATTAAGAAGCCCTAAATAAATGGAAAAATATCTGGCAAAGAGGAGCAGCTTTCAGGGAATAGAAGAGGAGGAAGAAAAGAAGTTGGGTATTTGCTTCAATGATATTACACGTAAGAAAAATTGGAGATTATTTGGTTTAGAGAGAGCCACAATTGAGCAACAAGGAAATTTTCAGGAAGTAACTCATTCTGTTCTATGAAAAACTATTTGTAACCGTTGGGGAATTTGTAATTATGAATTCCAAAAATATAATTGGATCATGCCTGTAATCTAATCTGTTAATCTGTGCATGATTGAATTATGATTAGGGTGTTGACTGGGCCGTGTCAGTCAGTCAGTCAGTAGGGCATTGAGCCCCACACCCTGGTGGGTGGGGAATTGAATATAAAAGGCAAGGCAAAGAACAGAGTTGAAGCAGTCTTTGAGAAGCAGCTTTGATGTTGGAAAAAAGGCCCCAGGAGAAGAGAAGAGAACCGTTCGCCTGATCGCCTACAGCTGACCTTGTGGAGGAAACAGGAGCTAAGCCCGGAGATAAATGCAGCCCCGGGAAGAGAGGAAGCCAAGAAGCCTGAACCCTGGGCAAATGTCGGCAGCTGTCTTGCTCCAACACATAACAATGGACTTTGGTGAGGGAAGAAACTTATGCTTTATGGCCTGGTAACTGTGAACTTCTACCCCAAATAAATACCCTTTATGAAGGCCAACCCATTTTTGGTATTTCACATTAGCACCCCTTTGGCTGAATAATACACTATTCATTTCACTTCATTCAAAACAATTATTTTAAAAGATTTTTGTAATATTTTCTTTAGTTAATAACTTACAACTTTATCATTTTAAAGGTGAAACAGACATAATGTTAATTTATTAATATATTTATAAATCCCAGGAGATAACACCAAAGTAGAATAAAATTAAAATAAAATTTTATGTAAGAATTGTTTTTTCTTTTCCTTCATAGAAGTTTAGAATTGCTTTGTTTTCATAACACCTTAAAAATATAACCTTAAAAGCCTACCAACTATTAGACTCTGGGGAATATATTACATAGTAATGTTTTTTATTTGTTTTAACTATAATATAGAAAAAAATTTTCATTGATTTCATGGATCTTTTTACTGACTGACATTTGGCAATTGGGTTATTAATTATTTTCATCTCAAGGCTGTTAAAATTTAATTTGAGAATTAGAGGACAGACTGTGCAAATCAAGGTATATACTGAAATATTCCCACTGTCCATATCATTTTTCATTTCCAGGTCTAGAAGATGGAATTCTAAATTAAACTCACATCTCCCCTATTTTTCCCCCCAGGCCACACCCCAAGGTTTCTTGACCAATTTTAATGAGTTGCTTGAATTCAGTCAAGGTTAGAAGACCCTGGGGGTTAGGATAAGCTATAGAAAGATTATGAAAATATTCAGGACAACATTTTGAGGTCTTTTTTCCTTGAAATAATTTCTTTAGTC
Organism: Cabassous unicinctus; assembly: GCA_029593785.1. NCBI lineage: Eukaryota > Metazoa > Chordata > Mammalia > Cingulata > Chlamyphoridae > Cabassous > Cabassous unicinctus. The sequence continues at coordinate 51,706 of JAQZBX010003711.1, forward strand.
AGATTTTTATATGTGCTTTGTCAACTTGTTTGTTTTCTCTAAATTGGACTCCAGGAGTATTCATTCACATTTACAAATATAAGTGCTTATTTAATTTTTACCAAATTCAATAGAGCTCTTTCAAAAAAAATTTTTTTTCTTAAATTGATATTACCATTCAGAGGTATGAAAATATACATTGAACAAACACACAAACACACAAAAAGACACGCAAAAAGAAACATAACTTACTAATTTGGCTCATAAATCTCTTTTGTTATGGTTGTCTTTTGGTTTTCCATCATTTCATGACTTTTTTTTTTTTTTTACAGCTTTTAACAACTCCCCTGGGATCGGTGTTCCTATAATATGGAAGCTTGTTCTTGGAAACACATGCACACTCAGATAATGTTTTTTTCTTTCTTTTTTTTCTATTCAAGCTCACATACCCCCTGAAATCTTTCCATAGGTTAAGATCTGGTCTAGACAGTTTCAGTCATTCACATATTAACATTTTTATCTAACTTAAAAGGTGTCTATGTAATGTTCACATAATCATAATTGTTGACAACCCTTAACCCTTGGTTATGGAGTTTTGGACTGAGAACTGAGTTGAGAAGGCTGATGCAGTTATGGGCTCAGGGTCATCTTTGGCAGGTGAGCTGGGGAAGGAAAGTTCAGAGTCCTAACATACTCTACTGAAATGTTAGGGTCACTTAACAGGGAAGTTTCTTGGTGTGCCAGGACACTAGAGAGAAATTCTGGGTATCACGGCTGTTTAACAGAGTCTCCTTGGTCTGAGGCACAAAAATTTTGAGAGCTGAGCCAAACATTCAGACAGGGCCTGAGCCAAAGTCACAGGGGCCATGACATCAAGTGGGCAGGAGGAGAGTCCCTGAGTGATCCCATCCAGAGTGTGTCTGTAGTAGCCAATGTGGTGAAAATGGTCCCATATGCATTTCCTCCTTCCTCATTCACAAACAGCTGGAAGGAAACCCGAGGGGATGGGACTTTTACAGCCCTGGTGCCCAGTCTGGGATGCTGAAAGTGTGGGACTAGAGAGTGAGAGAGCTTCAGGTTGGGAGTGTTTGAGGAGATCATAAAGGGGTCAGGCAAAGGAAGAAAAGGAGGGGGCCCACAAAGGCAATATCCAGGGAGCCTAAGAAATGCACCTACCTGTTCTTTGATGGTGGGTTGTGGGAAGCTAAGGATAACCTTGAGATGAGATTGGTCTAGTGAGAGTTCTGTTTTTAGAATTATTGCAACTTCTTTGGTATTTCCACAGCTGGAGAACATTAACTCTGAGATTTAGGTGTTACACAGATATTTAAGGTTCTAGGGAATTACAAGTATAAACAGAAAGAGTAAAGCACTTTAAAACTTAGGAATAACAATTAAAGTTTAAAAATAAATGTGACTATGGCAAGAGGTTACAATTTAGGCCCTAATTTCCTTGTGAGTATTCTAAAGATAAAGCTATTTTAGAAATAATATATAAGAAAACTAACTTATATTGAGATTATTAACAATAGACCATAGCAGAAATTTTAGTTTGTTTGTTTCTCCATTATATTTTTAATAGGGTTTTTTAGTCCTGGTCTAATGAGGCTCAGAGACAGAAGAAAATTCAAGCAGAGAAGATTGTTAGATCACCAGCAATGTAGGGGTTTGAAATGAGACTTCAGCCTGCCTGTCCAGGTTTGGGATTGCCTCATTTGAGCTGGTGTAACTTGGTGGGTTTACAGAAGGGGTGCATAGATGTGGCACACATATATAGGGTGGAAGATTATTAACTTTTGCCCTTTTGGGAGGAGGTCTTGGGGAGGGGAAGATGGATATGTTGGAATGTCAAACAGGACATTTGATAATCTTGGCTATTCCACTGTTTGTTTTGAGATATGTACATCCTGTTGGATTAGGGATGTGGGTGGGGGTTTTCCCCATCTGTTAACAGAGCAGGGGAGACCTGTCCGCACTGACCACGGTCATGGGGGGTTATTTTGACAAATGGGGCTAACAGGCAGAAAATAATTTACAGACTTGCCTTGCTTTCCTTTTAAAGTTCCATTTTTTTTCTTTGATCTATAGCTGACTGTATGTACCTTTTAATTTTACTTTATTTTTAAAGACGGTTTAGATTATATAAAAGATGCATCAAAAATTTAGGGGGAATCCCATATAACCCACACCCTCCTCCTCCCACACTTCTCTCCATTGGTAACATCTTTCCTTAGTGTGGTACATTAGTCAAAATTGATGAACACATATTGAAGTATTGCTACTAACCATGGCCAATAGTTTACATTATAGTTTATACTTTGCACCATGCATTTTTCTAGTTTTTTACAATATGTATTATGCCTATACCCATCATTGCATTGTCATTCAGAACAATTCCAATGTCCCAAAAATGCCCCATGTTAAATTTATTTTCCCCTCTCCTCCTCTCAGAAGCTCTGGTGACCACTGCCTTTATATCCTTGGTACAAGCGCTAAATGAAGTGGCAAGAATCCCTAGAGTTCATATATGTACTTTTAGAGAGGCTTCAGAACAAAACAATGTAATTGATAAGGAAAGTTGGTTGTGTTTATGACAAATATTTAAAATATTTAAAACCATGACTAATAATGTTCTATTAATGTCTATTATGCAGAAAATATTGTCAAATTTTATAAATTTGACAATGAAAGTTTATACAGCCTTTAAATGTTTATATGAATATTTTATCCATACAAATTTAATTACCATAATTTTAGAAAATCTCTTTTTAATTTTAACAACTCTTTAAACATTTTCTATGCAATTTACATCAAATGAACATTATTTTTAGCACTTCACTTTTTTCAAGGTGAAAAGAACAAATCTTTTGCAATCATTTGAAATAAAAAGATATTGATGGATATAAGATGACCAAATACCTGAAAATAACTTTTTTCTCTCCCTGTTGCTAGCATACAAAGGAGTGAATTATATGTAAATTGTAAGGAAATGAGATGAAAACCTCTCTTGTTGCCAAAATCTGCCTTTGGTGGTTGAGAATATCTTGTTGAAGCAATGAAGAATGAATACAACCTTCAACCATTTAGCTGGACCTGCATGGAAGAAGCCCCTTGCTGTCATGTCAAGTTGCTTAATTAACATAGTAAAATTCCTACCCAGGGATGGAGTTATATGCCCCTTTTTTGCTCATGCCAAGTATGTGCAAGTGTGATTTTCTGAACATACTAATCATACAATTATATAACTAGCTATGTATGTTCATCCATATGCATAAAAGCTAATGCATAATCAAAGCAAATGCTAAGTAGTAACTTAGTTATTAAAGCTAGAGTGAAACTGCAGTACGGGGAGTTGGGTCTGGGAAGCTTTAGACCAACTTTGGCTCCTGCCTGCAGTCATAAAAAATGTAAATTCTGTCTAACTCTCATGTTAAGGATTTTTCTTCTGGTTATCCTCAAAGGCCCAGCTTTGGGGCCTAACACTATTCTTTATGGTTTGATTTTGAGAAAACAAAATGTTAAAGTTTTTAGGTTTGAATATTACATTTTTTAAAAGTGACACAGAGAAGCAGATGTGGCTCAAGCAATTGGGATTCCATCTACCATATGGGAGGACCTGGGTTTGATCCACTGGGCCTCCTGTAAAGGCCGTGCCAGGCCTGTGCCTTGAGCCAGGCCCATGTTGGGAACAATGTAGCAAGATGATGATGCAACAGAAAGAGACACAGGGGAGAGTCAAGGTGAGAAATGACAGAAATCAGGATTTGAGGTGGCGCAAGTGACGGTGTCTCTCTACCACATTGGAGTTCCCCAGGATGGAGTCCCAGTGAAGCCTCGAGGAGAAAAATGAGAAGAAAAGACAGAAAAAGAAACAGACACAGAAGATCACCCAAAGAATGGACACGGACAGCAAAAACAGCAGGGGGAATGGAGGGGGAAAAGGAAAATAAAAAATAGTGATACAATTTGTTTTTCTTAATAAAGTACAGGAAGTTGTTTTGATAAAACACAGGCTTTAAATATTTTACACAGATTATTCTGGAGAAAAACACTTTAGAACCTTTAACTAAAAATGGACTAATTAAGAAATATTGGCACTCAACAGAGAGAGAAGCAAATTTTAGCTTTTTTCTTTATTTTTAAAGAAATTTTAGATTACAGAAAAGTTATATTACATTGAAAATATAGGGGATTGCCATATACACCATACTCTCCATCTCTCACATTTCTCTATTTATAACATCTTTAGTGTGGTACATTTGTTACAATTGATGAACAAATATTTAAGTATTGCTAATAACCATGGTCTATAGTTTACTTTATTGTTTACACTTTGTTCTGTACAATTTTAAAGGTTTTGACAAAATGTATAATGGCCTGTATCCATCTTTGCAATATCATGCAGAACAATTCCAGTGTCCCCAAAATGCCCCATGTTACACCTTTAATCCCTCTTCCTCCCCTCAGAAGCTCTGGGGACTACAATTTTTATATCAATATTACAACTTCTTCCATTACTAAAACAATAACTCTGTTTTGATCCATAGTTGCATTCTCCCTTTATGTCTGTTCATTCCTCAATCTTGAAGATTTTGGAACAGTGATGCCCACTCTGTTTCAGATTGAGACGGAGCTTAGATCCCATGGGATGATGGACAGGACTGTCTTGCTTGCAGTTGTAGATACTCTCTGTTCTTTTGGGGGGGATATTATCCATCATCACCATTTTGTTTGTTGTCTTGGGTGAGTCTGATGAATTGAAGAGTAGGTGTTGGCTGCAACTCTGATGAGATTCAGGTCTCAACGGGCATATGAACAGCCAGAAGATGTAAGTTTCTGGGACATATATTTAATGGCTATAATGCTAATTATACGTTCAAATAAAAGGGGCAGAAGAACCATGTATAGGGAAATTATAAATGAGTCTAACTCTATTGTATTGGGGAGATAGTTTAAGTCCAATTAAGGCCCATCAATAGGGTGATGATTTCCTGGGTTGTCTGCCCTGTCTAATGTGTCCAGATATCTCTAGAGCCCTTGGGAGCACCCTTGCATCATTTCCTCGAGCAGTCAGTGAGATCCTGCTGAGTCATGCATAAGCATAACCTCTGGAATGACTTCCTGACTCACTTTGAAATCTATTAGCCATAAAAGTTTGATTGTATTTAATATTTGCCCCTTTTTGTCAAGGTCTTTTCCCAAATGCATTGCCAGTTGCTGCTTGTTAATAATCCCTCTTTGTGTTGCCAGGGAGGCCTGTCTTTGGAAGTCATGTCCCACACTGTGGGGAAAGCAGTGAGTTCATATGTTGAGTTGGGTTTAGAGAGAGGCCATAATTGAGTATCAAGTTGGTTTTCAGGAGATAACTCAGGTAATATATATTACTAGGGGTATTAGTCTGCCAAAGGAGTGCTGATGCAAAGTAACGGATATCTATTGCCTGTTATAAAGGGTATTTATTTGGGGTAAAAGCTTACAGTTACAAGGCCATAAAAAGTCCGACTCAAGTTTTATTTCTCACCAGTCAGTTGCCATGTGGTGAAACAAGATGCTTGCTGACCACTGCCTGGTCCCTCCTTCCCCTCTGGGCTTCCAGTTCTCTCTCTCCTGGCATAGGGCTCTTTTCTTTCCAGGCCTTCAGTATCATTCTGAGCTGCTCTGGTCTCTTCCCAACGTCAGCTGCAAACTATCAGGTTAATGGCTCATCTCTCCTCAGCACCTCAAGATCAAAAATGACAGAGCTCTCTCTCTTCCCATGAGTCTCCTTGAGGGTCTGTTTATATCATACCCAGCAGGAAGTGGGGATTCAACCCGAGTTATACCTTACTGATGTAGTCAAATAAAAAAAGTCCTCAAAGTGATTTTAACAGGTGATCTAATCAAAGGCCCCTCAACTGAATTTAACATAATAAAAGGGTATCATGACCAGAGGAACAGATTCATTTACAAATATGATCTTTTGGGGATTTTTAATAATTTCAAACTGCCACCCCAGACTAAGATTCAATTTTACAATATAAGCTTCAGTAGAACATGCATTGATATCAAGGGCCGGAAGTATTGGTCTGTCCTCTTTTCCTAGGCACTGCGCATGTACTGTAGAGATTCTAGCCACTCTATTAGAGAAAGTAGCAGTCCTCCTCAGGATGGGAACTCAATATTTTTTTAGTACTCTGTGAGTCTATGCACACTGAGATAACATCCTATGACCACATGAACACATTTATATTCCATAGAGGCATGCCCCAGATGCATCCTTCCCTACACATCCCTCAACACTGATACCTTCCACCAGGGATCCTCACTTCCATAGTTGTAACTTTCTGTAATCCAAAACTTCCTAATAAATGAAGCCAAAAATATTTCTTGCATTGTGCCTTTCATCCCATATGTTATCATTTATGTATGTTTACAATTTCTTCTGTATCTTCTTACTTGTTTTCAATTATTTTCAAAGAAGGTTTAGGTTACAGAAAAGACACGTTGAAAATATAGGGGATTCTAATGTATTCCTTCACCCCTCACATTTTCTCCTATTAATAAGATCTTACATGAGTATGTATATCTGTTCCAATTGATGAGCAAATATTGAAGCATTGCTTCCAAACATGTTCTATAGTTTATGTTATGGTTTACAGTTTGCATTGTACAATTTTATAGGTTTTGACAAAAAGTATAATGGCCTGTATTCATCATTGAAAAATCATGCAAAACAATTTGAGTGCCCTAAAAATGTCCTACATTCCACCTATTCTCCTTTTTCCCTCCCCTTGGATCCTATGGTATCCACTAAGTTTCACGTTTTCAAGAATAACATCCATAGTTATATGCATTAATATTGAGGGGTTGGCAAACTGTTTTGCTTTCTTCTATTAGACATTGAGTATGTACACAAGAGATTCTTGCCCCTCTATTTGAGAATGCAGCAGGACTCTCCAGGATGGGATGTTAATATTTTGTTGGTTATTGTGTGGGTCTCCACCCACTGAGATAACACCCCATAACCACATGAGCACATTCATAGTCCATCAAATTATGCCCCCGTTGTACCCTTTCCCACCTATCTCCCAATCACTTACACCCTGCTCCAGAGACTCTCTCCCACCATATTTGCCAAAACAACATTCCCACACTTGCTGTTTAAACCATAGACCTACAAATCCCCAGAGTTCACTTGTTCATTTCTCCAACCGCCCCCCAGTTCCATGAATAGTCCAGTTCAACCCCGCAACCTGCTAACCATCATATTCCAGCACTCTCAACCCCACTCAAAATCTTACTCTTGGACCTGACTGAATGCTGGTCTTCCAGGCAAATCATTTCCATCGATTCCCTCTCCCTTTGAGCTGGCTGTGTGCTGGCTTGTGTGCCTTATCTCCCAAGGTTCCCTTTCCTCCAGCCAAGGGGGTTTTCCCCCTCTGGCTGCCCTTTCCAAGTGTCCCCACAGTCCTGCAGCTTCCCTTCTGCAATTTCTTGAGGAGAGCAGCCTCCCATTCCCTAATCTGCATCTTCAATGTCCAAATTTTAGTTTTGCATTGTTATAATTTTTGATAAGGCTTTAAAAATTTTGTAGATAGCCCTTTTATGTCGTCCAACTTTGACCAAAAAATATTCCTTTTCTGTAATCCTTCTGTGCTCTTTATACTTGTAAAGGTTTTGTCCCATATTTTCTTCATTTTAATAACTAGTTATTTATTATAGGACAAATTACTTAATTTTGCCTTAATATAAAATAATTCTTATTCTTTATATACTTAAGTTACCAAAATGATTTTGGAATTTATCTCTAAACATTTTACTCCTTACAATTGTCATAAAAATCCAACATGTCAGGAGAATGAAAATTAAGTTAAATGTGAATGCAATTTCCTTTTTTAATTTTAAATATTTAGTAGATGCAACAATAGAATATTTGATCAGTAAATCTGTTTAAATTTAGGGAGCATACACATAAAACAAAATTGTCAGAAATGTTGCTTTTTTCAGTTTACTTTCAGTATTTCATTACCTACACCAAGGCTCATTGCCCCGTGAGCTCAGATGGAAAGTTGTCAGGGGCCCCCTCCCCTACCACACACAGTGAGCACCTGGCAGAGATTCCTAGGGGGAAGTTTCCAAAGGTAAAAATGCTGGAGGAGGGGCCTCAACCTCCCACCACCCGTTCTTAGGCAGTCCCGTTTGGCTTCTTCCATGCTTGCAGCTCTCTAAACCCTGCCACAGACTTGGGTCATTTCCACTTCCATCTGGAGGTGTGATTCTGGACAGGTGATCCCAACTGAACCCCATTAATTCAGAAACACACTGTGGCCATCTGCTACCCACATGGGGCAAAGATGGGCGGGATGGAGGAGGAGAGGACTCAGGAAGGCGGGGCCTCCAGGGGGAATCACATTGGACCACAGAGAAACCCATTGTGATGCATCCTGAGCTTCACCCAGGGATTGACAGAAAGGTGGGGGTGGGAATAGGAGCCTTTGGCTTCAGAGGCCAGATGTGGGCAAAGGTGCCCTGCTCCTGCGCCTTCTGTGAGTATTTCCTTCCTGAGGATTTCCCTGGATACTGTGCTGCGGGGCTGTTTCACCCAGCCGGGTCACTGCACTGAGGAATTGGTGCAAACTCGCCGTGATTCATCCAAAGGGTGGTAAGCAGGGAATGCCGGAAGCCTGGCACTTCCCGCCCTGCCCTGTGCACAGCGGGCCTGCAGGCAGAGCCGCCTGCCCTGGAAACACTTGGGGTTTGGTTCCGGGGCCCTGGCACTGCCAGGCCATGAGAAAGTGGCTTGTTTTTGGCAAGACTGCGGAGGAGGCCACCGCAGCCCTGGGGCTGGTCAGTCAGAAGCTTTCTCTTCACAGCTGTGGGGGAGAAGCCTTTGTCCTGGCTCCTATGACAGCATTTTCTTAGATAGGAAGGGTGGTTTGTGCCTTCTCATGCAGCAGTGTAGCAAAACTTACTTTACCAGAGTAATGTTCATTTAGTGGTTTGCCTGGAAATCCTGACCTGCAGAAGGGTTTTGTAAGGATTCAGTATCGTGACTTTGGCAGTTCTGACAGAGTCGAAGAAGAGGGAAGAGCATGGGCACCACTGAGATGATGAGAATTGGAGCCTTCCAGTCAGGTAAGTTGGGGACAGGCCCGAGGGGAAAGGGTGGAGTGGGACCCCTCAACAAACGCTTTTTATTCATTTTTAAATGGTTCATTTTACCTATAGCGCCAGCACAGTTGGAAAAAATGTTGAAAAATTTAAAACTATGTTGCTTTAATTTTAACTGTTATTTATTCACAAAACCAAAATTTATTGTGCTTTTTACCTTCCTGGCTTTAATCGAGGCAAGCATGTCAATAAATTTTTTTAGAATAGACTTCTCAATTTCTCTTGTTTTTAATTGAGAAAATTGCCATGTTAGACAATTTCTCATGACCCAGTGATGATTTAGATTATTTGAAATTAATTTCAGTTTACTGAAATGTCTTTGTTTCACTGTGATTGATATGTGTATAAGATATATAGATAGATCGATATTTAGTGGTGATACTTGCTCAAAATGAGAATGTAATAAATAAATTGTTGGTGTATTTAAGAGTCATATTTATTCATTAAAATTAAATTTCTGGGACGGATGTGGCGCAAATTGTTGGGCATCCATCTCCCTTGTGGAGGGACCTGGTTTCAATCCCCAGGACCTCCCAGTAAAATAAATAAATAAATAAATTTCTCTTCTTAAAAACTCAAAATATGAAAGCACTTACTTCTTTAAAATTTATTTATTTATTCCTCCCTCCTTGTTGTTTGCACTTGCTGTCTGCTGTGTATCCATTATTGTGTGCTCTCTGTGTCTGCCTGTCTTTAAGAGGCACCAGGAAGCAAACATGGGAAAAAAATAATGAAATGATAAAAATAACCTTGGGTGTTCCCTTCTCTTAGGATGAACTGGGTATAAAACCAGGCAGCTCATACATGCCAGGCAGGAACTCTTCCAGTCAACCACCCTGGATGCACAGGTTAACCAGTATACAAAGCAAGGAATTATATGTAAAGTATAAGGTAATGAGATGAAACTCTCTCCTGATGCCAAAATCTGGTTTTGGTGGTCACTGGAGCGTCTTGGTTTTAAACACCATCAATATTGGCATGACTTCTACATTTAAAAAGTTCCAAATTATTTTTTCTTCTTTATTACATCCACATAGGAATCCACAATCAGTACTGTGTTATTGTTTTATTCAAACTTTCAAAAATGTAGCATAGTATATGCATCATACTGTGTCTTGATTTTTTCACTCAAATGCATGTGATAATTTCTTGCCTGTATATTTGTTTTGCCATACTTAACTGTTCTACAGTTTTCTGTTGTGCAAACACCCTTTATTCATTCATTTCTTTACTAGTGGCTACATTAATTTCCTACATGCCTTACTACAAATTATAGGGAACAAATGTGGCTCAAGCAGTTGAGTGCCTGCTTCCCATATGGGATGTCCCAGGTTCAGTCCCCAGTGCCTCCTAAAAACAAAAACAAGGAAATGAAGAAACCAACTCAGGGGAGCCAGTGTGGCTCAGTGGTTGAGTGCCAGCTTCCCGCATAAAAGGATCAATCCCCCGCCCTGGTACCTCAAAAAAAATAATCATGCAATGACCGCATGATATATAGTTCCTTGTATACCTGTCAGTTGTTCTACAGTATATTCTCAAACTGTGATTTTAAGAATTGCTTCCTGACTCCTTACATAAGAAAAGCATTCTCCTATATATCTTTTAAAAGTTTTATTAGAGTTTTGGTTTCTGTATATTAGTGTTTGGTCCCCTTGGAACATATTTTTAATTATAATGTATGGAAGGTTTCTAATAGTTCCTCATATTGGGAGCCAATTACATTGAATTCATTTTTTGAATAGGCCATCACTTCCTCCCTGACCTGTGATGTCAGTTCTATCATATACGAAGTTCCCACAAATTTATGGGCATGTTTCTTGACAATATATTCTATTCCATATAACTAATGCATCAATGTCAAATAATTTTAATAATTATAGCTTTGTGTAAGGTATCATATTAACTAAGCATGGGAATTTTATCTTTTCCTTTCTAATTTTTATGCCACCTTTTCTTTCATTTTACTGCATGAAATTGAACCTCCACTGAGAGCCATGATTAGTAGCATATGTATAGCAGGATCCATATTTTTTCCTGTCTTTAAATAAGAAGGCTTCAAAAAGTCCAAAAATAATAATTCATGCTATGAATTTGTGTAGGACACATTTCCATTTTATTAAACTTTCTCTGTATGAAAATTCTTGAATATAGGTTCTGGGCTTTTTTTGGCTTTCCCACATTCATTATATTTTTACAATGACTTTTTCTCATGTGTTTGAATCTGCTGAAGGCCTTCTTTATTCTAGGAATTCATAGCAATTTTAATGTGCATGAATTTTCTGATGTCTAATATGCTGTGACTTCTGGCTAAAAGCTTTTCCACATTCAACTCACTGATATGGCTTTACACCTGTATGGATTCTTGCATATAAAGCAAGAGTTGGGAGCTGAGTAAAGCTTTTCCACAATCTTCACAAAAATAAGTTTTCTCACCTGTATGAATTCTAACATGCACAGTAACAGATGAACTTTGAGAAAATGTCTTCCCACATACTTTATTTATTTATTTTTTTTGTGATAAGTAAACTTTAATGGTATTTTAATGTATTATTACACCCTTTTATATCATTAAAATTATACACCATGCACCTAAGAAATGGCATTTTTATAACAGTTTAGATTCAAATGAGTGGAATTTCTACCTTACTTTCATATGCAGCTCATAACTCTATTCACCAGCAGTGTATTGATTACCTATGAGCTTGTAAGTTTTTATAAATTAATTGTTTTATTAACTTAAATCACATGTGCTTAAAAGTATGTTTTATGTCTTTGGAGTTCATAAGAATAATTTTAATTCCATTTAAACATTAATATAAAAGATCTCAAAATACCCTTCCTTATATCTCTATTCTATTTTTTTTTATTTGTAAAATGATATATAAATACATATGCATATATGTGCATTTGTTTACATAAATGTTATTATATATATACACACATTTTATAAAGGTGCCTAGATTACCCAAATATTACTCAGAAACTACAGCGATTCCCATGCTCCCCACCACCCACACCCCCAAAAACACCCCACACATCCATTCCCCATCCGTGTGGTATTACACCCGCAATGGATATACACATCCTGGGGCCTTGCCACCGAGCATAGACTACAGTTCACATCACAGACCACACT
>JAQZBX010003712.1:0-33219 GCA_029593785.1 Cabassous unicinctus
GTGGCGGTGGCGGAGGAGGTGGTGGTGACAGAGGAGGTGGTGGAGGTGATGGTGGTGGAGGAGGTGGTGGTGGTGGTGGAAGTGGTGGAGGTGGCGGTGGTGGTGGTGGTGGTGGGGCTACTGCTGAAAAGTTTTGACAACATTAAGACAAGTCTGGTTGCCAATATTTACCAAAGTTAATCTTTCACAAATACTTGATTATCTTGGATTGAATGAATGACCCTATTTTTAATAGTTAAAACCACACACACACACTTTTCATGACAAGAGATTAGTATTTATTTTTGATTTCTCATTTCAAGAGTGTTTTTCCTAGCTTAAAGTTTTCTCGTTAGTTACTTGACTTTATAAGAATTGAAGGCATCTGACATTTAATATGATGTACCTTTTTTCCTCCTAGATCACAGATCTTACACATTTGAGGCACTGGTTTCACTAAGAGCTAATGCTTACTGAATGCTTGTATATACCAGGCACTGGAGTGCTTTCTTTATATTACCATCTTTTAACTTTACGAGCTCCCTCTAAGTTAGATGATATTGTTATCACCCCCATTTAACAGATGACAAAAAAAGGTATTGAAAGTTTAGAAAGTTTCCGTAACTTGTCAAATGCCATATAGATATCAAACAGCAGAGCTTGGAATTTACTCAATGATTCTTTCACTATTGCGCATGTGCTTAGCCACTATGCTATGCCAAATCTCATTGCCAGAACACAAATACATACGAATTGTTACTTGAAAAGTTTATCAGGTAATCCTTTGGAATCTCCTATATTGCCAAACAGCCTATGTAGAACTTATAGCACACGTTCTGAATTACGTAAAGCCTTTGGGCCATTTAAAGGCAGCTGAAAAGATAAAATCAGTTATCTCTGAGTTGAGGTAGAATAAATAATCAGGCGAAAATGAATTCCTTACAAGTACTTCTAAAGGCTTTTAAAATTGTTTATTCTAATAAATTATAAAAATGACTTTAACGTTTCTATGAGTGGAGAAGCAGTGAGCACAGTGATTAAGGGCTTGGGCTCTGACGTCATGAATCTCAGCTCTACCACTAATTAGGCAAGACACTATCACCAGCCAGTACAGTTTTCTATCTGTAAATTGGGGATAATTATAGTTGCCGAACTCAGGCTGTTGATACAGGGTTGGCTGAAATAAGAAGAAAAATGCAAGTTGCCTCGTACATAGAAAACATTAAAAAAAAATTATTATATACCTTCTTCTAAAGAGCACTGACTGAAATCCCTTATATCTGAGATGCACCTATCAGACTGTAGATCTGCTAAAAGATATATTCACACAAGACTTTCAAAGTTGCTTCTCATATTCCACTGATGACCTTGGGGAAATCAGAATCTCAGATACATCAGAAGCATGTGCTCAGAATCCTGTGTTCCTCGTGTGCCAGCCACTGCCACAGAGTCTGAAGATGAATGCTGGTGGCAGCCCTGCATCTTCCCTACCAGGATGTATGTAGGCAAAGAGCACGGCAGAGAGGCGGGTCACCAGGTTGAGTACATTATCAGGTACACTGTAAGCGATGGCTATTTTTCTGTGACTTATGAATACAGGTTTTGAATTTTTTACATGGTATATATTTTATATTCATACATCAGCACAAAGCTACTTGATAACTCCTTTTTATACCCTTGTCTTTTTCATATCCTATCTCCGTTAAAATTTTTTCTTTTCATTAGTCTTTAGAATATTCTTTTCTAGTTTAGGAATATCAACAAACAAGATTAACTGTGCTATCTGGAGACAGGCTGGCTTTTTAAGAGCTAAGGAGAGACCCTGCATTAAACACTCCTCTACAGAATGGTAACATTGTTTATTTTCCCTGCTGCCACGCAAGCAGCCCCTGACGAAACAAGACACAAAATCCAGCCACTTGTGTCCATTTACTTTATCATGTGATGTCAGTGTCACAGAGCTACCAAGGCTGCTTTCCTTACAGTCAGCTCATCTGCTCACAGGGAGCATTCCTAAAAATGGTCTTTGAAAATTGTTAGAAAAAGCATTTGCCTTTGTACAAAGGAGATACGTAATCAAATGGGCAGATTACGATTGTCAGCTTATTAGCTTTCTATTTATTTCCCATTTCAAATACCTAAGAATGTTATCCCCTGCATAGAAGAATAGAGAAAAAATCATACAATCTACTTTCTAAAAGCAAGAAATAGGAAAAAAAAAAAATGGCACAAGATGATCAAACCTGGTAGCACACTGATACACTGTCATGAATTCAGTTTTAATTCCAGCTGTAATGCCAGTACAAACCAGGAGCATCTCAGACCTTGTGGATGAAGTAAAGTATTTAAACACACCCAATGCTTTTAAGCAGCTTTAATGTGACACCAATACTGTTCTCAGCATTTTGAGTTCATACTGTCATTTCTTAAGATCATCTCTTGAAAGTCCTTCTCCCCCCCCTTTTCTCCCTATTAGTTTTTCTATAGTTTGAGATATGCATATTTGAATTCTTTCTACTTTTAACTTATTTCCTCAAAATTGGTATTTGCTTATACTTTTTTAAAAAAGCTATCAAACCGCCAACATATGTGAATAAAAAGAAATTAAAATGAAAATCCAATAGTTCCTTACATTATTTTTATGACTTGGCTTTCTTAAGATCAAAATGACATGCTAATCATTGCACTTTTTCAGGACCTGCTATACAAGGAATGCTTCACCCTCTTTAGGTACAATGGGTAGTTCTATCTACCCAATACGGCCAAGAGGAACTATGTTGCAAGCATGCCTTGGAAGTTTTGGAGGTCCCATTGGCACTGAGTTACCAACCCAGTCCCTAGAAATCAGGCACCCACACCACAAGAGTCCTATTTCTTTTGTAGTCTTATAGGTGACTGTCCTTTGCAAGTATAAAATAAGAAATGATGACAAATGGACTTCTATTATCACCATATTAAATTATTCATACAGTGGCAACAACATAAAACGTGCTTTCTAGTTATATAAGTGATCTCCATTCCCTATTTCTTATTTTTACTCATCTCTATAAAATCTCAAATTTAAGAAAGACATTTTAAGACAGAAACGATTCACTAGAGTAAAGATACAATCAAGAACTTATTGAAAACAATGCAGACACTGTGAAATAGCTAAAAATGGAAGCTAGTAAAAGTCATACAAAGAACACAGGTATCTGCTAAAGCACTAGTTCCCAGACATCTGAGTTCACTGATAAGCACAATTTCAAAAAATAATTTAGGAGTCCACATTGGGTTCTTGTTTTGGCAAATAAGGACATTAAAAACAAAATTACCATTTACAATAAACATTGGTACATGAAAGAAAAATTAAAAAAATATAATTTCAGATAAAGAAATACCTAGTTCTGTGATGAACACATTACACTGCCTGTTTGCTGAAAATCAGTGAAAACTTTATCATACAACTGATTGCTGCTTATTAATCAACATGCAGGAGAAGCCTAAGCTGACTGCAGGAAGGTCTGGCAGGCCCCAAGGGGCAATATATGTAAATAAGAAGGAAGTCCATATCAGAGCACAATGGTCCTGATTCTCCCATCCTGTCTCCTTTCTGATAATGGCTCTATTGAAACGTATAAGAGGACCCATTAAGAATGTTTTCTGATAGAGGAAATTGAAAGAGAGAGGAAGAAGAGCAAAAGAGGAAAAGAATCAAAGGGAGAAAATGAGGAAGAACTGAAAACCAAAACATCTCTCTGAGATACAGAATGGAAGTCTGGTGCCCAAACTGCATTATTTTTAACTTCCAAACACAAATGATCCTATTATGCAGGTCTGAGGGTAACAAACATGACTAAAGATGATACCCTATCTATTGCACAAAATCAGGAACACCACTGAAAAGATTTTCCAGCAATGCTCCTTAGTATCCTTGCTAGTTCTGGTATCCCGGCCAATTATGTCATAATTCTTTCCGCTGCATTCAAGGTAGTCATCCAGATAAAAAATGTAAGGAAACATTAAAATTCCAATAATTAGAGTAGTTGTTTTTATTCCTATTGATATGAGGTCATTATCTTTTACATTTTATGTTAAGACCTTTATAGCACAATTTAGGTAAAGTTTATTGATGCTTTTTTTTTTTCTTTCTTAGTTATTTCTGCTGGGAACTACATTTAAGTATGAAGACCTCGGTTAATGATAATTGATTCAATGTGTGCTTAATTTTTATATCTAGGCATCTAATATTTTTTGGTATGGAAACAATTTCAAATTAATCTAGTTTTGATCCCCACAAATTACCTTTCAACTGTGAATTCCTTAGCACTTGTTACCTCATAAGAGTGTTCTAATATTTTATCTTTCATTACAGTAATTTTTGTGCTTATCTTACTTCCATACGATACAAAAAAGCCACAGGAGGGAAGAGATGTTCTTACTCATTTCTATATCCCTGCTGCTAAGTATACTTTGCATATGTTTAAGTTGAACCCTTTCTCAACAATCCCTATTAAAAGAAAACCCTTGAATTCCATTGGGCCAAGTCTTTTTAAACCAACACCTCTTCCCCCATCACCACAGCATTAGACCCTCTTGCCTCTTCTCTTTCAGTCACACCATAGCACTGCACGGACGCTTACCGATGTCCTCTTTAAGTGTCCTGAACTGTCTCTCAGCCCTCTTTATTCAAGGTGAGAGTATACACTTACTTTCTCAAGGCCCAGTTAATTTAAACTCAGAAGTAGTACTCAGGCATTATATGAATCAATGTTCTCTCTAGTTAATATTAGACGCCCACCCTAAATTAAATGAAATCTACGGAAAGAGAACAAAATAATCTACCGCACAACACACCCCAGTGGCTTGATTGTTTTTCATGTGTCCCCACATTCCTGCCAGCCCTGGGGGTAATTTTCTGAAAAAATGCTAGTGTAAAGATTGAACAGTTTACATTCTAACACAAGCCTGGGATTATATCTAGGCAAACAGCTTTATGTGGTTTGGTGACTACATTTACAGAATAGTAGTTGTAACAATGTAATTTCATTGTTTGATAAACATCAATTTACCATAAAAAACAAATACAAACTTGTAACCATTTTCACCTTGTTTCAAGTGAATTGGCCTTGTTCAGATAAGCAAGGCTATCTCTTACAGAAACAACAGTTTATAGATAAACTGTGTGAAATCGAGTATGTGTGTAGAATTATACTGCCTACTATCATAATTTCATACTGCCACCCTGCACATATGGCCTCCAAGCTTACTTTATCTAAATCTTTCTAAATCTATTCTCCATGCTATTAAACTGAGCACATTCCACATCGTTCAAAAGTAATTACACTTTTGTCTAGAGTGTAGGAGACTGCTCTTCCTAAACAATGAAATTCTCATTATTAGAACCGGCACGATACCCACACGGGTTAACGACAGTGTGCATTATACCATCACAATAACTTATGCTAAGTTTGATGCACAAAGGTACACCAGAAATTTATAAGCTTATAAAAACCATCATATAAAAATAGGAATCTTTACCATACCATAATTAAGGTCCTATTCTGTGACTTATTTTTAAGTAACATATATTTTTCTCTTTTCCTTCTTATATTTCCTGAACAGCATTTCACACATAACATTATCCTACTCAAACATCGAAAACACATAGCTAACCGACTGTTAGATTGTAAGCAATATTTATATAAAGGGTATTTCAAGAAACAGCTATAATAGAGCAATTAAAATTATTTCGGGTAAATAAAGAATTCCAGGAGTCGACAGCGAGCTTAAGTAACTAAAAGCTGCTTTCTGTCATGTGCACCTAATTAATTCTTACAATGTTTAAGGTTGAATTTCATAGCTGGAGCCTTGATATATATGTTATATGGGGTTTTAGTTGTACATCCAACTTCTACAGATGATTGACTTCTGTAGAAGCATCTTTATAAAGATGCTTTTTTCTTCTTTCAAAGGACTTCAAAAGGAACTGACTTACACTGAATGTTGTTTAAGCACGTTCACATAAAGATACAGTAAAATCACTATGTACAGGATACTATATACCCACATTTCTCTAACAGTTCCAACAAGATGCCACCAATATAAACAATAAGTGAGATACTGAAATTTATTATAACATCATACTTCCAAATCCAATGGATACTTCAATGTTAAAACACACATACACGCAAACATAGTGCTTATTTCATTTTTAAAAAACCAGTATTGTTAGTTAGCTGTTGTTATCTTTTAAAATATATATATATTTAAAATAAATACCTATATATTTTAAAAATCAATCTTGGGACACAGCCACTCACTCAACCAACAGTTATACAAAACTGTTCAACACAAAAGGTACTTAAGGAGTCAAAAGAGAATTTGGCTGACAGAGTATGCTTTTTGAAAAATAAAAAACAAAAACAAAAACAGAACTGACTTTTCAGCAAACACAGGTGGTAAAGACTTCTCATGTCACATCACCTTTGACATGTGAACAGCATCTAACCGACAGAATTAGCCAGCGACCCGCAGAAAATAAGCGCCAAAATGGCCACCGTCAAGTTCCCCAGCCACTGCTGATGCTGCTACTTGATTTCTCTTCAGACTTAATAAACTCTCTTCTGCTGCCCATACATACTCGTGTCGATGGACATGAGGACATGTTTTGGACAGTCCTTTGCATCATCAAATAAATCCATCTATACCAGAACTATTATTAGAAATGAGCCAGAAATTAGTGATTCCTGTCCCTGAAACTCTGAAGTTACAGCCTCCAAACTCACTTAAGAAAAGCAAGGGATAGGGGTGGGAGGGGAGATTCAGTAGTCAGTAAGAATGATGCTCTGGACTGCCTTTGAAATTCATATGAGAATCAGACCTTCACATCACCCAACCTTGCCTTTAACATTTCAAAGACAGACTTGTCATATTCATACCAGTTTCAGCTGTTTGGGAAGTGCTCTCAACAGGCACTTAGTTTATTTTTCCAAAATACTGAGGTAATAAACACAACTTCAGAAAGGAAGAATTATGTCTTTCACCCATTTCCGAGCCTTAGCCTTAAAATACTGAATTTCAATAAGGGTCCCTAACTCCTCAAAATCTTAATATGGCAACAGTCATGTGAAAAACCTTTATCTCAGGAATTATGTCCCAACTTAAGTTTTACACTGAAAGCATCTCTCTAGAACTTCAAGCCAGGGATCACTCAGCAGTTTTGCTTTGTATCTGACCTGTGCAGGCAATAAAAAATGGTTGACCTTCAACCACTCTTCTTTATTTGTAGAATGGAATATGAATGTTATGTATAAATAGGCAGTGATCTGTCTTTTTTTTTTTTTTGCCTTAAATTGAACTCTACGATATAAAGATTATGAAATGTACTCTGTTTTCAAAGATAGTGAATAGGAAAAAAGTAGAGAACAAATTTTTCTTCTGAAATAAAAGGACCTATTATGTGAATATGACAATGGCCTAGTATCTAGGAAAAAAAGAAAGTATTCATGTTGAAGAATAATACTATAAATATAGTCAATCATTTCGATAAATATCTTAATCAGCTTAATATACCATGACTATTCTTACATACCTTCTATTTTCTGAATATATCAGTAGATTGTATGTTAGTCCCAATTTTTTTAAGAAAATCAACCTAGTCACCATGACTTATTCTTTTTAACAACTTTGCCTGAAATAATTTATTATTTACTTATCCACATAAACTCAGTCATTTAGTCAATAATCATAAATTGAGGGTCTATTGTATGTCAGGTACTAGAAATACAAATGAATATATATATATATATATTCAGGAAGAAATAAAGGGTATAGGAAAGAAGATATGCAAACACATACATTATAATGTAGACCATGAGAAAAGATAAAAACAAGTGTCATAGGAAAAAGAATAACGCAGCAACCATTCTGCATTGGAAAGTCATTAAAAACATCTTAGAGGAGCCAATTTTTGAACCCAGTCTTGTGGGAGAACCATGATTCACCAGGGAGATAAAATATGAAAGGAAAGTTCTCCAGTTAGAAAGAATAGAGCTGGGCCATTCAAAGGTCATCTGGTATACTCCTGAACATGCATGTAAAGTCTGGCATGACTGGACAATTGGGTCCATGCCAAGACGTGGTAGGAGAGAAGACTAAAGCTATAGGTGCTTGTCTATATAGAGTTTTACGCCAAGATAGGGAGTTTTGGATTAAATCTTGTAGGCAACAAGGATGCACATTTGTTTCCAAAGTGGGGTAAATAACTTTACCTCATTTTTCAGGGAAACAGGTCTAGTAGAAGTTGGAAAAAGATTAGAGATGCTATAGGAGACTTCCAACTGCTGCTTGCTCAAGAGATGATAAACAGCTGGAATCAATAAATATTTGAAGATAAAACAAATCTGGAAAGCAGTTATACAGGCAGTAAGAGAAATGGTCAATGCTGATGCCATTAAAACTAAGGTCACTCATTTTAATCCAAACTCTAATAACTCCTAGAACAGCAGGTCTAAATTTTTGGGGTTACAAAGCTACTTGAAAATTGGATGAGAACCATAATCCTATTCAGATATGCTCATATATATAGAATTCTCCACTAAGTTTTAAGGAGATCCATAGACCCCAACTTAAGAACTTCTGCTCTAGATAGAGTGCCTTGAGGAAAAGGATTGTTTTTCTCAAATCAATTTCCATAGTGTCCAACAAAAAACTTGGTATAAAGTAGTTAACAGTTTTTATTTAGGTGGACTGAATTTTCCCCTAATAACTGAATGATTACATTTTCACTAACTGCATCACCTCATGTTAACTACTTGATGTAATTTAATATACTTTTCTCATGCCTGTCCTTAAGTAAACTTAAAATAATCTCACCTTAACTTTTTTTAGTAATTATTCCAATCATAACAATTTACATTCATCCTTTCAAATTTGTATGTCTATAGTTATAGTACAATCCTAGGAAAACCAAACTAAGATGCATTTTCAATGTGGTGCTCTCTTAGAAGGCAATGGCCAAAATACTGAAGAGAAAGAAATACTGGCCATGATGCCAGGCCAAATGGAGAAGCTGGCCCCCTTATTGGGCTGGGCACTACCCACATTACTCCCTTCTTTTGCTAGGCCTTATTGAGAGGAAGCCAGAAAGTTATATTACTGGCATTTAACTGTCACAAACTCATAGTGGATGAGGGAATTAGGGATATGATATAAGTTGCAAAATAATAGATAATCAGGAAATAAAATATGCCTGTGCCCTTGTGGAGAAGAAGCACTGCGTAATGTTTATGAGCACGGACCTCAGAGCCAGACTCCCTGGCTAAACCCTGGTTCCCCCACTTATTAGCTAAGATTGGGGGCAGGTTATGTAACTTCTCAGTGCTTCAGCTTCCTCACCTGTAGAATGGCACAACAGTAACGCCTCACTGAACCAGTGTGGAGTTAAATGCATGAGTGTATGAGAAGTGCTGAAAACACCACCTCTCAGGTTAGCAGTGCTAAATCAGTGTTTGCAAAAGCATTATTCTTGGTGGGAAAATCTTGGCACACTGTCAAATATCCAAAGAAATCTTGACCTATAAAAGACCTAATGAGAATGGGAGTATTTAAATCAAATGTAAAAATCAAAGAGTAGTGTCCATTCCATACCTATTAGAAGATATCTGGTTCTTCTTCTTGGTTTAATTCCATTTAATGTAATAACATACAAGTGGGTATATTTCATTACTAAGAACATTTATTACATGTAATAATTCCCTAGAGAAAACAGAATTAGGGCTACCATTAAAGGTACAAGAATGTGTGATAACACAATTTTTTGTGGGTGATAGCTGGTTCAAATTAATAGCACTGGCGGCCTTGAAGGAGAAAAGAAGGTGACCTCTAGCCCAAAGAGCAACTTTGAAAAGATAAGGGTGACTTTACTGGCAGGTAAGTGCATTGCTACCTTGCCAACATGCTGATTCTATATATTTAAGTTCCTCAGAAGGACCTAAAAAAGCCTTATTCTTTAATGTGTGCTGTTTAATTAAGCTTAGACAAAGATGCTATGCTCCCTTCTTCCCTCTCACTTGGGAAGACACAGCTTCTTAATCCTCTGCAGTGAACTACATCTCAGAATGAGGAACCAGAGTAATTATGCTGGGTTGGATATTTTGGAATGGGATGCACCAGAAAATTACTGAATTATCAAAGTAACAGTGGGGATGGAATTGAAATTAGAAAGTAGTATAGTCATATTAGAAAACTATAGACTCTATGAAATATATTCTTCTGCAAAATTCCAAGTACTCTAAAGAATACTACAATCAAATCTGAGCAAAGCACAAAACTGAAAAAAGATTGATTTATCATGGTAGAAATGTTCAAACTATGTTGTTCTAACTCTATCTGCAAAAACCTTTTATGAGAGATAATGTCATCTAACTTTCATGCTAACTAATTTTAAATGTGTTATTTTAACATGATCCTTAAATTTCTTATAGTTTTCTTCTCTAATTAGATGGTAAGTGTCTCAAAATGAAGGCTTCCTGAAAAAAAAAGAAAGAAAAAAGAAATAGAAAACCTCATGCTCCCTACTGAAACCAATTTACTTCTAAAGAATTCTAAGACGCTAGGAGTGACCCTTGCATAGGATTTTTAAGTGGATGGTAGTTATTAAGCAAAGGACTGACACCGTACTACCAGAGGAGCAGACTGGTCAAAAAGTGAGTGGAGGCACAACGGCCCATGAGAAACCTACCATTGTATTGTGCTGAGAAGGGGGAGTCCTACGGCCACAAGGCTCTTGCGTCAGCAGAGAAACTGGCTGAAATTCCTCAGAGTGAGGCTTGTTGGGAAAACTCACATGCAAGGGAAGGTGAAAGGCTGGGAGCCCGTCACTCTCCTGTTCTTCCACTTTCTGTCTGCTTGTCACCATGGCTACCTCTCCATCTGCTTCCCCATACGGAGAGGCTGGTCGCTTGGAAGACATCCTGGAAGGAACAAAAGAGGAGAAAATAATGAAACCTCCACATAAATCCTTAATGCCGTCATTGTGTGGTTAGGGGCCATTGTAACAGAAATGCCTTTTTGTGCTGGCAGAAAGCAGGAAACCATCCAAATGCCACTGCAAAGCACACACAATCAGAAACAATGGCCAAGCAGGTAGCAACAGAACAGTGCTTGTTTGTTGTGGGAATAATACACTAATATAGCACTCTTTTGTATTCTGGCTTCTTAAACAAGAGAATTCACCTTAGAACACTGCATATTGAAAGACCATTCCATTTTAAAGGAAAGAAAAAAATACCCATCTAGTTTCACACTTTGATAGACTTTATTGAAGACAGAACATCTATGAATAGCAAATACTGTTGGCAGTTATAAGAAGGGAAACAACTAAAATTTCCTACATCAAAAATAAACAAAATAAATAAATGATTGCCATTATAACAAATTTGCATTTTATTAAAAGGTGATTGTGAAATGTAGAAACGCTGGTTAATAAGCAAACCTCAGAGCAAGCGACAAAAAGTTTGATATTTGCTTAAAGCTTATAAAGAATCGAGTAAATTTTACAATCATTGTAAATCTTGAAACACTTGAGAATACCTCTACCTTCACCTCCTAAGATCACAGAATTTTGGCATTTAATGCTAAAATCAAACTTGCAAGAGAATAAAAAAATGGTGGGAATTTAAAAGTATTTCAATTTCATGAAAGATTAGTTAGATGTGAATTATCAGACTTATTTACTCCTTCCTAGAATACTTAAAAGAAAGAAAGACAAGTACCCAAACAAGGATGCTTTGTTTTGATGAACTAATGTCTATCTGACAATTGGCTTAAATAACTGAACAAGAATTTAACCATTTTCTTTGTACTTGAGTCTGATTCAGAGTATAATCAGAGGTTAAAAATATGTGGAAAATATTTTTAATTAAATAGAAAATTCCTTTTCCTTTCATTAAAAGTTTTACATAGAAGGGAAAATGGGTTAAAATGTTTAATTAAAAAAACTCTTTGTCTATTTACAACTTGAATTGACCTTGAAAAAGATGTGATTTTGGCTCAGCAAACAAAGAGGGTTTACAGAATCACCCTTTCTTATTCCAGACCAGAAGGATGGAGGGATGGGAGGCATTTTAAAATTTAAAATGTATTCCCAAAAGATGCCTCTATTCATTGCTGAAGTTATTATATATTAGAATATTCTTAGTGTTAGAAGTTCAAAAGAAAAGTGTATTCTAGTGCTGAAGATATTCTATTAAAAATAATAGCACAGTGAAGCAGGTGTAGCTCAGTGTTTGAGCACCAGCTTTGCATGTACAAGGTCCCAGGTTCAATCTCCGGTACCTCCTAAAAAAAGAGAGAAGAAATAATAATAATAGTACAGTGGAAAAAAATAAGGTTTCAGAATCAAAGAGACATAGAATAAAATACTGATTCTGCCACTTACTAGCTGTGAGATTTATCTAATCTTTCTATCTTAATTTATCCATCTTTAAAGTGAGATATCTACTTCATAAGGCTTTCTGAAGATTAACAGTGCACCTTATAAAAAATGGCAAGTAGAGCATCTAACACACAGGAGACAACAAATAATGATGGTTATTTGCATGAACACCTCCCCTCCAAATAATTCCAAAATGAGGAAAGCAGATTGCCTTCTAAGACTTAAACTGTAAAATAAACACAAAATGCAACATCTTGCAGTAGAGAAATGTTCCCTGGCCAGTGGTTCTTGACAATGAACCGATCAACTGTATTAATAAGTGTTTAAAATGAAATGTTGATAGGAAGGTGTATTGATCAGATGGAGAAAGAGAAAGAAAGAAATGTTGGCAGCTATCATGTGAGTACTATCCAAAAGAGAAGTAGTTTTGTCCATCATATTTCAAGTGTCTTTAACTACTTTTGATCCCATTACCAAGGTCTACTCCAAGGATACTCTTAAGTATGGAGAAGGATGTAAGGGGCTTAGTAGAAGATTTAGAACAGTCTTAGTTTCATTGGCTACACCATACATATCACCAAATTGATATATCACACAATATGTAATAACCTTAAACACTGAGGATCTTTCATTCCCAATGTTCTGATTCCATGTTCTCCAAGAAAACTTCTGATTCCCACATAGAAAATGGGCTACAGTACAGACAAACTATTTAGGGTCTTTGTGGTAATTTATCAGAGTAAATAAATAGACTTTTATTAATTCTTGTTTTCACATATAGCCTGAATACAAGGAGATTGTGCATTTATTACATAAACCTGAGTATCCATGGTTGGTGTGTACATTATCATTCTTACTGGAATTAGTAAATTGGTATTCTGGTGTCTATCTCAGCTTCACGTGCAATCAGTCTCTCAGCGTATGAAAACTACTGACAAGTGCCAGTCTCCGGGTCACCATAGGAGAAAGCTAGATCAGGTGGCCTTTCCTAAGTTATACCAGCCTCGGACTTTTAGAACTTGGTTAATTTCTACTTTGTTATTATCACTATTAATAATAATATTAAAACCAAAATTAACTCTAAAAGTAGACATAAGGTAGATAGATAAGGTTATTCAAAATTTATCATCATGTCAATTTCAAAATTATCTTTATATACAACCGAATAAGAATCCTCTACATAACATTCTATGGAGAAAAAACTGTAAGATCTAAAACTCTGAACATGAAGGAGTGCCAGAAGGCAACTGATTCTCAAATACCATGTATTTCGTATTTATTTCAGTTCTGTTTTTCAAAGACTTATAGCATGTTCCTAATGTGTTGTACTTGAGATTATTGTTAATACAATTCAGGTAAAAGACTTCTTCATGATTTGTTAAATTATTGCAGTAAACATGGTTATATTTCAACAATGGCTACTAAGTCAGAAAAAACTACAGCTCATAACACATTATGTAAAGAGGTGTCAATCTGTTGGTCACTTTATTAATGTTCATTCTGACCCATGGTACTTATAAAAATATCAATACCAAAATCACCAATAACGTTACCTTTTTGAATTTTTATTCATTTACCAAAGGGTTTCACCTTTGACAGAGAAAAGTCTCATCAATTTCAAAAGGCATTTAGAAGGCACAACAAATTTCCATATATTGTCCATCTGGGATATGTAGAATTCTAATTCCTGCAGCCTACACTACACAGCTGTGTTGCAGTGCAAGGGTACCTTAGAACAATCTGAGGATCTAGGCTGGACTATGCTCTTATGTATTCATAAGAATGAATACATTCATTCATAGGTAGGTGCTAGAGTTATCAATGAACAAAACTCAAACTTCAAAGAAATTGAAACGAGCCAGACAAATAGTACCTATCTTGAAGAGTGCAGCATGAAAATGACTTGTGGAACTATGATGGCATCAAATAGTGGTCTTTAACCCAGTTTTGTGTATGGTTAAGAAAACCTTGAAAGAAGTTGTATCTAATTCCAAGGCGAGAGGTAATCTTCAAATCATCAACAACCATTCAGAGACCACCTACTATGTGCAAAGCACTTATTTAATGGGAATAAAAAATATAATACAGGTCTCTGCTTTAAGAAGTTCATGAAGTAATTGAGAAGATTTTAAATAAAAAGAGAAATACTAATGAGAGGTCATTCAAGTTAAGGACCAAAAGGCATTACAAGGCAAGCACCTGAGGGCTTCCTGAAGTTGAAGGCATCCTGGAATACTTCAAGGAAATGGTTGACCAGTTGGATTTTAAGGGGAAAGAAGGATAAATGGAAATCTGGGGTAAATGTAGATGGAATATCATGTAGGAAGTAATGATAAAAGCAATGTTGCAGAGATATTTTTAGAAAGTGCAATGCAAACTGAGGGTTAAGCTTACTTAGAAAAAGGGGGAGATTGAGGAATACGGACCAAATCCGATCTCCAGTCTATAACACTCCAGGAGTTCCTGTGGTTACATGTACTGAATAGATAAGAAACATACTCCCTTGTACTAGCAACTTGCTTTTCCGAAGAGTTGCTTTTTTTTGGTTACTCCTTCCTGAAGCATTCTGTATAACCAGGCTATTCTGGTCCATATGTGAACGTGACTTTAAAACTCCTGGAGTCCTTTGCTGTTAGCTGAATGCTCTCTATGAGCACTGCAATCACCTTGTAAGTAGCATGTCCCAGCTATCTTCAGAAATATATAGCAAATTTAGGAGTTGGGTGGTGCGTATGAAACTGCCAGAAAACGAAATGTTTCTCAAACTTTGCTGTGCATTGGAATTACCTAGAGATATGTACAAAATCTTGATGCCTGGGTCCAAACCCCCCAAATTTTGATGTTATTGGTTTTGGAGTGCCTGCTGGGTATCAGACTATCTTAAGCTTCCCAGGTGATTCTAATTTGCAGACAAATTTGTAGCAATCAGAATAATGACTGTTCCCCCACCCCCCCCAAAAAAATTTCCAAGTCCTAATCCCTGGGACCTGTGAAGTCACCTTACATGGCAAAAGGGACTTTGCAGATGTGGTTAAATTAAGGATCTTGAAATGGGGAGATTAACCTGCATTATGTGGATGGGCCCAGAGTAATCACAAGAGTCCTTATAAGAGGGAATCAGAGGAGACAGAGTAGAGAGAGAGATTGGAAGATACTACAGTCCTGGCTTCGAAGATGAAGGATGGGGCCACAAGTCAAGATATGTAGGTGGCCTTTCGAAGTTAGAAAAGTCAATAAAACACATTCTTCCTTAGAACATCTAGGAGAAATGCAGCCCTGCTAAAACCTTGATTTCAGGAATTCTGACCTCCAGAATTGTAAGAGAATACTTTTGTATTGTTTAAACCACTAAATTTGTGGTATTTGTCATAGTAACAATAGGAAACTAAAACACTGTTGACTTAAGCACATTTTTTTTTGTACTTGATATTTTCTCAACCAATCTAAAGCTGTCTTACATCTTCAATACACTTGTCTTGCCCCCTCATTTTATTTAGGTCTCTGCTCAAACACCATTTCCTCAGTGAGGACTTCCCTGGTGACTGCACCTAAACTAGGATCCCCTCCCCCTCTTGCTCCTGGCTTCCTGGCTTTGCTCATAGCATTGCCATATTCTATATTTCTTTCTTTGTTTATTGCCTATCCTGCTATTATATAAGATCCAAAGGAAAAGACTTTATGTTTGTTCACAGCTACTTGCTCAGTACGTAGAATCCTTCAATAAATAACTGTTCAATGACTAGCTACTAAGTAAAATACACAACTCTCTGACTATGCCTTAGTTATGGCTAGCTATAAGATCTAATCTTTTAGGATAGGTAAGCTTGGAAGATGTCTCTATATTGTCAGAAAAACATAGGAAATTTGTTCAATAATAATATCATCCTTCTTTTAAATATTTTTTAATGTAAATGAATAGTAAACCCTCTTCACTTAGGTTTTCAAAATCTCTATGAAAAATCCTAAAGCTCTGTTTAAAAATGTATAAATGAAAGACTATAAAAGTTAAGAAACCTTACAAAAACCTCTACACAATATCAACCTGTTATTGAGGAATCACTATGGCTTTAAACTTAACTTTCTTCTTAGGATATGTTCTTTGTTGCAACCATTCTGAAAAATGGTAACACGTACAATGTCAAAGGAATTCTGCATATGGTATGAAGTAAATGGAAAATTTTGAATAAGAATTGCTTTCCTTATATAGTAGTTTCTTTTTAAATATTCTTTCTGTAAATATCTTAAACTTTGGATAATTCAGAGATAAAGTCTGAGGATCATTGCCTTCTACTGGTTATTCTTTTGGAATGATAATATTTACTTAAAGGCTAGCATTTATGAATAAAACAGTAGCAAAAAATAAATATCCAGTAAAAACAACCTTGAATCCAGGTTGTTCTATAAAGCCTTCCCGTACCACTATAGCTGAAATGATTTCGCCTCAGCCCAAACTAATCATTAACTCTTGTTAGTAGCCCACATGAAACAAATACCATCATAACCTGTAACATTTCTTCAATTTTTGAATTTTTTCTTTTTCTTTTTATTAGTATATACATTCTCTAAAACTGCAAAACCAGATCTTGGAAAACAAGGTTATCATCTTTTAATTCTTAAATTCCCAATAGCATGTAGAATGACTTGCACTTGAAACGATTTCAATACATATGAGTCTATTTTGACCACTTCACTTAACACTTCCAAGGTTAACACTAAAGATATGACTGTAAGATGAAGGCCTTTGCAAAATTCACTGTATTGCTTTTCCCAAATATTCTTTTTCTCTATACTGAATGAGATAAAATTGATATGACAGAACAATTCCTAGCACATAGTTAGCATTCAGCATATTGTTCTATGAATAAATGAATTGAGTAAGTCTCTATTTTCTGCCAGGCAAATTACCTCTTGGTATGGAGGAAACAGGTAACTTAGGTAAGAAGCCCCTTCTGGTTTACCCTTAAGGAAGTTACAATTTAAAGAGGAATAGAAGATTTATACCCTACCATCCATTCATCATCCACTGATTCACTAATTTAAGAAAATGGAAAGACTAACATATGTTAGATATATAACATAATTAAGAAACCAAGAAAGATTATTGTAAGGTAAATGACTTTCTATAAATATATGTACTATGGCAGGCAGATAACAGAGATGCAACATCTTGCTAAAATAATCAGAGAATGCTTCCTTGAAAACATGATAATTCGAGAGTTATGAAGGATGGATCAGATTCAGCACATATTGGAAAGAGGACAGACAATTCCAGACAGGAGAATGACATTAGCGGATTAAAGAAACTTATAGAATGGCCAGGGAGAGTGAGTAAGAATGGCTTGATTAACGCTGCAGATTCTAGGAGTAATGGCAGGTATGGATGAAAAGGAGAGACGAGACTATAGTGTTTCTGGTTAAATCCTATACTGAGAATGACTAAACCAAAAAGTTGAAATTTATACTGAGGGCAGAGGGAAGTTGGTGGAGGTCTGTGAGCCAGAGTGTAATGTAATAAAAAATAATATTTTAGGAAGAAAAACCCTCAGAATTTAGTAATCTATGGAAGGTTGAGGATGCAAACCACAGAGGGGGAGATAATTCAAAGATAGAGATTACTTGACTGCATAGAGAACAACAGTGCTAATAAAAGAAATATATATACATTAGAAAGCGAGGCAGATTGAGGGGAATACAAAATTTGGTTTTATAAATAAGTCTTCCTTGATGGCAGGATTTTAAAAAAGAAATAGCAGGTAATCAAAAAATGCAGGACTTTCGTGGAAGTAAGCAATGCAGTGTAGTCTTCTGAACCCAAGTAGAGAGTTAACCAATAATTGTCATAATTATTACTTTTTGACTTCTTCCACAATGCTCTGAGTCAGTATTATCATTATTCTTATTTTATAGAAGAGGAAACTGAGTGGTAGATAGGTTAAATAGTTTTTATTACTCACACTATCTGGTCTATGCATTATATCAGAGATCAGATCAAGAATAGAATCATATCGTAGAGGTGAAAATATAAGAAGAAAACAGAGCAGAGGTAGCGAAAAGCAAAAACAAAATCTTGCACAGTCCATTCACCTTCAGGAGGCCAGGGGATTAGGAGATCAAGGAAAGAAGACCAATGAAGAGGGGTCAAAGTGATAAGAGAAACAACATAACTATATTCTCAACAATTAAAAAAAATGAACGAACATGCTGAAATTGAAATTTTTACATTCTGGAGCATGACATTTATTTAACTTAAGACTTCCATTTATTGCTCTCCTAAATACTTGTTTTAATATTCACTCTCTCATGTTATATTTTTAAAAAGAGCAGAACTTATTTTAAAACACATGAAAATATTTCAAATGATGTATCTTCTGAAGGGAACAGTAAATATGATATATATAAAACAAAAATTAGTAAACTTTCATATCCAAAGATGTTGCTACTTTTCTGGAAGGTAAGTGCTTGGATTTTTTTTTTTTCTAGTAGCAAGAAAGTTTGTTCAGGACATTTATTTATTTCGTTCCTTTTTTAAATGAAGGTCCTTTTGAGAAGTATAATTGGGATTAGGAATTAAACTTTACTATGTATCAAAGATTTTTTCATAACAGAAAATTACCTATCCAATATGGGGAATCAACACAGACATTAGCTTAAATGGATAGATTTTCATTCAAATGAATGAAACAACCAATACTTCTTTTTGATTTGTAAATGGAGAATTACAAAATTTAACCTATCACTTTAGTAAAGAAAAAAATTCCCTCTCATTACTCTTACCTATGAATTTAAATTATTATTATTATTCATGTCTTAGGGTTCATTCTTTCTTTTTTCCTTCTTACATATTTGTAATATCTTTTTTTTCTGTTAAGACTCAGCTTTAACTGTGAAATTCTATGTAAATTTTATAACCAAGTCTGTCATATATAATATTCATAAGTTTTTAAAATAGAAAATGTTTTCATAGTAAACATGTAGTCTTTCAAACTTTTAAAATATTTTTCTTCTCTTTTCAATAAATCCTCTTTGCCATCAGTTTCTGATATAAACATGCCAATCTCCATAATTCTCTACCCTTTGCCTCCCACATACAAAGGCCTCACTCATTATGCTATTATTTAGAGGTATGAACAAGTGGAAGTAGAAGCACCGATTTCATAAAAACATACAAACAGACAACATAGAGTAATAGATAAGACTGGACTTCCCTTGTAATCCTTACTATCCATTTCACTAAAGAGGAGATAAACAAAACTTAGCATAAGAGTAAATCTAAAAATAAAACTAATTTTTTGAGCTGCAGCTACTTATCAATAAATTTACTGTTCTGTTTTGTAATATAATGAGTTTACAGAAAGTATTTTACTACATTTTACAGAAGTTTAAACTGTATTTTAAAAATGATAATTTAAAATGTTGACATTACCAAGAACTTTTTTTTTTTTTAAAGGAAGTACCAGGGATTGAACCCGAGACCTTGTATATGGGAATCAGGCGCCCAATCCCTGCACCACACCCGCTCCCCATCAAGAACTTCTAAAGTTCCTTTTATCAACACTGTTCCCTATGCTTATCCCATCATAAGTTTAGTTTCTGAGATATTCTCTGCGTTGAGATCAAGTAGTCCATTATACCATTCCTTTTCTCTGAAAGGAACAGCACATTTTTTAACTTCTTTACCACCTTTTTACCCTTCCTTCGCTAGCATCATTGATCTTATAGAACAGCTTAATCCAGCCTCATCCAGTCCACCAAAAAGTTAGGGATAGAAGGGAGGATAAGGAGAAAAGAAAAGTGAGGAGATGCAGGTTGCTTCCAGTAAGAAGTAGAAAATGAAAAGAAAAATATAAGAATTAAGGAAAGACTCAGAAATAGCACTTAATTCTTTTCAATCCCTAAAGAAATGTTTTTTTTTTTTTTAATTAGTTGGACAAAAGAAGTGCTTGAATTAGCGTACCTAAAGTAAGCACTAAATG
Organism: Cabassous unicinctus; assembly: GCA_029593785.1. Lineage (NCBI taxonomy): Eukaryota > Metazoa > Chordata > Mammalia > Cingulata > Chlamyphoridae > Cabassous > Cabassous unicinctus. The sequence goes on from JAQZBX010003712.1 coordinate 20,371, forward strand.
AAATTTTCAACATTCATTTATTTTCTAAACAAAGTGAGACAAACAGGTATCAAAGGTTAGCATTCATTTAGAAATTATTTGTAACAGCAAACTTGCATCCTATGATGATGATTCAGAATTCAAAACTTGATTCTTCATTTCCTACCTTCTTCTCCATTAATAATTGCAAATCACCAAAAATTTACTCTGAAATTAGACCATGTGTTGCTCTCCAGAAAATGTCCCAAATTTGAAGACTGCTTTATTATGAGTAACAAAATAGCTGGGCTATAAATCATAAATCATGTATCTGACAGCTAAAACTTCTTACTTTTTATTGTTTTATTTAAAAATTCAGCCACACTTACTAAATGCCTAAAATAAAAGTAGTCCTGATAAATAAAAAGGTAGAAAATATTAAATGTAACTATATTCTTGGTAGTCATTCTATACTGCTCTTAATACTTAGAAAATATACTAGCATCCACTCTGATAAATCTGAGAGAGGATATAATAGACTGAAGAAAAACTGGCTTATGGGAACATTTATAGCTCCTAAAGACAAAGCTACTTTCATAAAGAGAACTAGTGAAACATTTTTACAGAATCATAGATTTTTTCAATAAAGTTGTCAAGACTTTTTTCCTGATCAGAACACAAGAATCTGGCAATAAGCTCTTTTCTACTTTTAAAAAAGCCCCTTTATCTTTACTTGGCTTGCTTCATAATTATTATAACTATATTTCCTTAACTCAAAAGCACCTACATTTCAGTTTTTAAACATTTGATAACAGAAACTTCTTAATGTTAAAATATATTCAATTTCAATCAAGTCATCTCAAAGAAAACAGAAACAATTAAGACCCTTAAATATTGAAAAGTAATTTCCTTTAATTTGTAGCTAAAATTACCAAAAATTTGAGTTTGGAAGAAAACAACAGAAATCCATAAACAATAATTTGTTGTGAGTTATTTAATTCATGTATTATAATATGTGATTATTCATAAACAGAAAAACAACCGTTTAATCTTCAGCCAGTTACAGGTTAAAAAAGCCAAAGTCCTTTTGTTCAGATTATTTAGAAATTAATTTGTATACTCTAGCACTGGGATCCTCGATTCTAAAACTTGTCCTTTATACTTAGAGGTGGTAAACTTTTAAGAAAACAAAAAGCTTTTTCCAATGGAGCATGGGTTTTGCCTTTCTTACTGCTCCAAGTCCACAGGATGTGGAGGGATGATTTAAATTTTACATCAAAATTGTGACTACACTAAGACTTTCCCCCCTTCTCAAGGGAGGCATTGTTCTTGCTTCTCCATAACCAGGCGTGACAGCGCCAGACTGGAGTCATACGGCTGGTTTCTGAGTCAGCGTGAAAGTGCTCACCTCCTGAGCTTCCCCAGATGCTCGTCTCCCACAAAGTCTGAAAGCTGAGCACTGAGTGGCCAGCCAAACAGTCCATCCCTGGGACAGAGAGAGGACTGGGGGTTAGCAAAAACGATCTCTTCCAGTACCTGCTGCAAAGATCTTTAATAATATGAAATACACACACGTTCACCCTGTTTTTCACAGGAGTCCCATTTTTCTGAAACAATACTTGGAACAAATTGCCTAACAAATATTGTGTGTTTCTGGGGTAAAGAAATGAAAGTTTAAAAAACCTGAAGCCTTTTGGATTTTTCTGGGACACATGGCTGGTTGCCACATGTATAAATTTCAGGTTATAGACAGCTGGATAGAATAGAGAAAGAATATTGTATGGAATTCTTATTTATACTCAAGATATCTAAAAACTTATCTTAAAAAGTCTCTGTAGAATCCCTGCCACAAACATTTCAGCTCTTGACCAGAACAACTGTAAGTGACATGGGAATTAATTCAGTTTCTATTGTCCTATCTTTTAATAAACCTATCAGTGAAGTTTGAGAGGCACCTGTGTCATGTGTGTGTGTGTCTGTGTCCAGCGTACTTGTGTGTCTGACTCTGTGTGTGGGTGTGTCTATGCACCTTTGTACATGCCACTGTGTGTGTTTGGGGGAGAACAAGGGAACGGGGTGGGGGTGGGGAAGCCTTTTACTAATGATATGTTAATGTGCATTATTCTTTCTTTTTTTAAAAACATAAAATCTCCCTATTAAGACTTGGGCCAGACAGTCATAATGTAATCATAACCAGATGCTAACAACTTTCATTCACTATATAATTTAAAACTATTTGATTGAAAGTTTTGTACTTTTTAAAAATAAAGGAATAAAGAAGTAGGAACAAACATCTTCCAGTTGGTTAGCCCATAAAAAGGAAAGCTATAGGAATGCAATATCTAAATATCACTACCACAGTGGGTAGTACCCATCTCCTAACTATTGCTTTCTAAAGTCATGCCAGGCGCCTTTTCCACGTTATCCTTTTAAGTGGTTAAATGTGGGGATACACGTTCCTGTGTGCCCGTGTATGTGGGCATGTATGAACCTATGAAAAGCGTTCAGCATAGTCACCATGTTCATAGTGAAAGATGGAGTTTCATTCATGAACATCATTGGTCCGATGAGGTGCATGCGAAAAAGAGGTCGTTTTGAGTAGGAAAGAATAGGTCTTGAGGCTTAATCTTATGGATCCCTCCATAAAAATATCATTTCATTTGCCAAAATGAATTGTCCACTTTGACCCTCCCAGGACTTCACAGCACTGCGATAGCAGAACTGTAAACAGAATATAAATTTTTATTTTCCAAAATAACATCCTTCAGTAATTATGTGGAGGCCCCTCCCAGGCTCATTACTGGGCCTCCTCTTACAGCTCACACCCCCACTCCTGCTCTCTCCCCTCTCACAGTTACTGGCCAAGTCTAAATAAATAGCAAATTGTCTATAGTCAAAAGTGACTTACTCTTAGCATGGTGTATATCTTGAAATAAAATCTATGGCATGCTTAATTTATTTGGGACCTAATAATGATGTCAAAATAATTAAGTAACCAGTCTAGTTTTAATTTCTTTTGTTTTCAAAGGTCATTGTGAAATCAAGCAAGTTAAGCCTTCTAAAGCAAACCTCTAGAGAGTGCTTTTTTCCTCTCTAGCAGAAATGAGAAAGGGAGCCTTACAGCTAAAAGGAGTACTAAACATCACCGTCGGTTTGTTGAGAATTGACTGTCTAAGTAGTCCAATGAGGAAAAAATATTATGACCCCCTAGGCTTTCTGGAATCCAAATAACTCTGACAAGGAAAAGTTTATACACAGCTAAATTCTCGCCAATTTAGGGGGCTCACTCTTTCTTTCCATGCCCCATATAGACTTGGTTGCAGTCTGGTTTCTATAATAGCTGTTGTAAAATGCACAAAGTAGAAAATATTTATGTTATATTCAAAATAGACAGCAAAAATCACATATACAGTGCACATATCTTTCCTACAACACCAGCTTCTGCAGTGAGAGACAGACATACTAGGCAGTGGCAAATTGTCTGAACTTCTTGGCAAAATGAAGAATTTGCCAACACAATCATGAAAGGTCCAAAAGTAAGGGTGCAGTGCCAAGAACGATGACCATCTATCAAGGCAAACTCCAAAACAGCGGGACGCAGCGATGGCTGACATTGTAAGAATGCTGAGCCTCCTCATTGGCTCCTTGCATGCCAGCGCTTCTTTGCTTGGATGAATATGAATTGAATCCATAAGATTTTTATTTTTCTAGCTTGACCTCTAAACTCATTTTACATCTTAACTGTTTATCTTCTTCCCCCATTAATCTTTCTGGTTTTAGCACATTCCCTGTTGTTTTTAGGAAAAAAATGTTTAAAAGCATGGTTTATACTGCCACTGTGGAAGAGGAGTTAGGAATGCTAGCTCTTTTCTATAAATGAGTAAGAACTGTTCAGTAGTTACTGAACAACTACCTGTTTTCTTCTCCTGAAATGAAAATTGAAAAGATATGACTTATACTGTAGAGAAGAAAATCATCAACCTTATGCAAATGATATGGAGAAGTATAAAGACATAAAGAGATTCTAGTACAAGGAATGCACTAGATTTCAAACTGGGCTAACATTAATATCATTAGCAAATCCCCCTATAAATTTTTGCTTAAGTGTGTGCTACAGAGAACATTCTGAAATAAATAGCTGTTCCTATTTTCTTTCTCTCTTGGACAATTCTATGCCTAAGCACACACACGGTGCCTAAGTTCTCTATAAAGCAATGTCCCGATACCAGAGACATGGCATTCTAGATTGTAATTTTTGATGGGATATTGTGGAACTCTTACCTATTCTGTTTATTAAAATATAGCTGATATGAAAATTTATTGATTTAAACAATTGGTTTACACATATCACTATAAAATCTCTCAGTAAACAAAGCAAAAATGTTAAGGGCGTTTCAGTTTACAAATCGACAGAAAAAAACGTGCTCAAACAGTGTTTACCATTTCCCATTTTATAGATACTCTGTCTACTATCTTCTCTGCTATTCTGTAGATTTTCCCCAGAGCTTAACAAAGGCCCAGCTGTATAAACCCGCCCAGTCAAAGGACATAGTTAAGGGATGGATAAACCAGGGAGGGGTGTCGACCATGCTGACCACTGTCTGAGTTTATGAGGATAAAGGAGCCTTGATGGAGAAAAGTAACCATCCATTGCTGTTTTTTTTTTTTTAAAACCTCTTTACCACATGCTAGAATTTTTTTTTCCATTACCCAACCCCTCTTCCCCCATTCCAACCCCCACAACTGAAAGATCTTTGTGTTCCAAAGGGGACAGAATCTTCCGCAGCCTCCACTCCTTCTTTTTTGTTTGTTTGTTTCTTATTTGTTTGCGTGTATGTTTTTGGTTTCTGATTTTTGGTTTTTGTTGCTGGCAAGTTTATGGATGCATGATCATTTAAAGACGTCTTAAAATACTGGTTTCCTCTCCACCAAACCATCTGCACACAGTGCCTTGGAAATATTTTTAATGGCTGTATGAAGGTATTTCTTTGGATTCCTTTTCACCAAAACATTATCAACAACTTTTCGACTGTAAGACAGTTATTTCTGCTGAAGCCTCCAGAAAATGATACATTCCTATAAAAGATAGAGAAGCCTATATAATTGAGATAGAATGAGTGCTGGAATCAAGGGTGTAAATTTTACATTTCACAGAACGTGTTCCCCACAGTGCACATACTTCAAGGGGTGCTGGCTATGTGCGCAGAGTGTTTAGCAACTGTGAGATGTGACTCTAAAGTCTGAAGACAAGTTTAGCCTGAGCTAATTAATCCTTTCAAAATCCCAGCTCTCATGTTTCCAAGAACATCAAACCATAGGGAAGATTTTCCAGCGATTTAAATACGCATTTCCTATCTTCACGTTTGTCCTTCTTACACACTATGTTGACATTATTTATAAGGGAATGAAGCCAAATTCCTGACACTGATGGCTACCGTAACTGCACTGGTTAAAGAGTCAGCAAATCCTGGGGCAAGATCCACTAGAAACTCTATGAATGGAGCCGTATCATCTGTAAAGTTAGTTCTATTTTAGGGTGTCCTTTGAGGTTGGGACAAATATTTGAACATTATTAAATCCTCTATTTATCCAAAGATGCTGCAGCTGCAGTGCAAGGCTTCTCTGCACTGCCCTGCCAATGACCTAAGGGATTATCCTTTTTCAGATGGGGTAAAAATGTGATTCCTTCAACAATCTGTATACTTTTCTACTCAACATGAGATGGATATTTATAAGACAAAATGTAGTTTCTTAAAACTGCTAACTATGGTTGCTTTCAGAGTCTACCTCTTCCTATATCCATGGCTGGAGTAGATACTTTAGTAATAGCACTCACATTCCAACCTGCTTCAAGCAGTAGCCTGCTTTCAGAGATAATCGAGTACTTTCTTTCTCATAAATATTGGGTTCTTATGAAACAAGCTGAACATGTCAAAGTTTATCAAAAAACAATACCTGCCAAAGTCATATTCAAATCATCATATAGAATAAAGTGGTAAAGATAGCAAAGTTTAAATACTTCTTTACCAGCATGAACTTTTTTTATTTTTTTTTAATAGTAGATCCTTGTGTTCCTTATATCTTCTGGCAAAGATCTGCAAGAGCAAGCGCTATTATGAGAAGGATCTAAAAATTTTTTTAGAATGCATATGCACTTTGATTTAACAGGGGTATGAATGGCTCCCACTACTTGCAAGCTGACATTGTCAGTCACTTGTGCTAGATGTTTTATATATTATTTCTGGTCATCAAAACAACTCTACATTGGACCATAGGCCTAAACATAAGAGCAGAAACTATGAATCTCTTAGAAGCATAGGAGTAAACCTTCATGATGTTGGGGTTAGACAATTGTTTCTTATTTGACATTAAAAAACACAAGCTACAAAAGAAAAAGTAGATAAATTAGACTTCATGAAAATTAAAATATTTTGTGCTGAAAATACTGTTAAGACAGTGAAAAGGCAACCCTAAAAAATGAGAGAAAATATTTCAGATCATATATCTGATAAGGTACTTGCATCCAGAATATAAAAAGGACTCTCACAATTCAATGGTTAAAAAAAAAAGGGAACAAAAACCCCTTAAATACTACCTTTTTAAAACGGGCAAAACTTTTAAAAAAATCTATATAGATATTTCTTCAAATAAGATATACAAATGGCCAATAAGCACATGAAAAAGATGTTCCGCATCATTAGCCATTAGTGAAAACCATATTAACAACATGAGACACCACTTCATATCTGCTAGGATGGCGACAATAAGAAAGAAAGAAAGAAAGACAGATAATAAATGTTGGCAAGGATGTGGAGAAATTGGAACCCTCTTATATCACTTGTAGGAATGTAAAATAGTGTAGATGCCTTGGAAAATAGTTTGGCAGTTTTTCAAAAAGTTAAAATAAAGTTTTCATATGACTCAATGATTCTCCCCTTAGGTAAATATCCAAAATGAAAAACATGTGTCCATACAAAAACTTGTACACCAATGTTCATAGCAGCCTTAAATAATAGCCCCCAAAGTGGAACTAACCCAAGTACTAGCAAATGATGACTGGAAAAGCAAAACAGGGTATATCCATACAATAGAACATTATTTGGTAATAAAAAGGAGCAAAGGACTGATACATGCTACAACATGGATGAATCTTGAAAACAACATGCCAAGAGATAGAAGCAAGTCACAAAGGAGAACACATTGTATGACTACTTACATGAAATTTACAGAATAGGCAAATATATAAAGACAATACCTAGTGTTAGAGGAGGGGATGGCAGAGATTGGAAAGTGATGGCTAATGGGAACTGAGTCTTTTTGGAGTGATGAAAATGTTCTAAAATTAGATTGTGGTGATGGTTGCACAACTTTGTGAATATACTAAAAACCACTGAATTGTACACTAACTGGGTGAATTTTATGATTAATTTTATGGTTAGAAGGTGGCTGAACTGGAATTTGGAGTTAGTCCTGCTCCAAATATTATTGTTTTCTTATTGACTACGCTTTATATAGAGAACACACTTTATGAATGAATTTAAATAAATGCTAAAAATTACACTTTCTCCAAAGTGTTAGAAATATATTTCTCATTTCTTAGCTTTTATTTGAATGCAAGCTCTTCGCATTGTTGTCGGACCTACATTAAATAAATGTTCTTTTTTCTTCTCCTAACTTTTCACATTAAGTTCTTTCTTTTATTAAAGTACCTTCTTTACAATGTCATATTTTTGAAATCATGATAAGCAAATATTTAATGATTGTTCTAAAGGAAAACACTGTAGAGAATCACAACTCATTTCTATTGTTCATTTGAGGTATCTTGTTCCCCCCATAATATGTTCCCAATGGTAAATTATCAAGTTTTGCTGTAATTTTTGCTGATTTCTTCATTAAAAAACTTAGATAATATGGGTTATCTTATTGTCAAAGTAGTTCAATCTGATGTTCTTTGATCCAGCATTACATTCTTTTTAAACAAGTAAGGTAACAACCTCCAGTTTATCAGAGGAAACTTCTAAAGGAATCACAACTTTTGTAAATAGTTTGGGGCATGGACTCCAAAAAGATTATTATTAGTTGTTTTTTCCATCTGTGGTGTTAAAGATTATTTCATTTTCTTATAAAATCAACTCTTGTTGATATTAGTTATATAATCAAGTCTTTGAAAAAAAACAACAGTTACAGAGGGGTAGCAGTATGGATAAACGGACTCTTAAAAATGTTCTTAATGCTCTGTTTACAAATACATTTCCACAATTAAGAAAGTAGAACCCAGTCCTTAATTATTAATATTCTATGATCTGTTCAGCAATGCTTTCCATTTATGATAGCAGCGTGAATTAATTTAAGGTAGTTAAACATAGGCTTAATTCAATACACACTGATATGCCCAGAGAAGTAACTTTAAACCAACTTAGAACTTAGGATCTCCTTCAGGCATATCCTGAAGTAAATGTTTCAATTTTTAATTCTTTAAACATAATTTAGACTCTATCACGGTGTAAAAGCAATAAATGAATTAGAGAAAGGAGGTACAGACATTTGGGCAACAATAATAACTACAAAATATATAAATGTGAACAGTAAAACACAAGAGTTTGTTGACTCCCAAAGATCCAAAGGAATCAATGACTATTCTCATTACAAATGAAATAGATTGCTTTTTAAATCTTGTAGTTAAATTTGTTCATTTTTACCTAAATTCAAATTTAGTTTAACTTTTACACTACAATATGTTATCTATATGAAAATTCATATTTAAATACAAAAACCTCACATTTCTCTTCTTTATCTCCATTATTGAAACCCATCTAACAGATTTTTTAATCCAGAAGAAACTTTTTAACCAAAATTTAAAAAGAATTTAATATTGCATTGTAAACTCTTTGAGTCACAAACACTATTACTCATTTTTCAGTCTAATACAGTATCTAGCAAGGGATAATAAACCAAAATGGAGATACTAGGGCAATATTGACGAGTATGAGTTTTGATTAGACAAATCTGGGCTGAGTCTTTATTATGCTACTTCCTAGCTCTGTGACCTTGACCATCTACTTAACCTCTGAGTCTGTTTCCCCTCAAAATGGGAAATATAAAGAGTGTATTATTTATAAGTTTTGAAGGAACTAAATGAGTATATATAGAAGCTTATAAAACAACAAAAAGTCAAACAATGCAATTTAAATATGGGCAAAAGATTTGTACAGACATTTCTCCAAAGAAGATAAACAAATAGCCAATAAGCACATGAAAAGATACTTAATATCTTTAGCCACTAAGGGCTACAAATAAAAACCACAGTGAGATATCATTTCACTCCCACTAGAATATTGACTATTTAAAGATGGTAATAAGTACTGGAAGAATGTGAAGAAATAGGAACACTTCATTGTTGGAGGGGATGTAAAATGGTGTAGTCATTGTGGAAGACAGTTTGGCAGTTCTTGAGAAAGTTAAGTATAGCATAACCATATGACCCAGAAATCTCATTTCTAGGTATAGAACCAAAAGAATTGAAAGCAGGAACTCAAACATATATTTGCATACCTATGTTCATAGTGTCATTTTTCACAATTGCCAAAAGATGAAAGCAAACCAAGTGACCATCAACTGATAAATGGAAAAACAAAATGTGGTATATACAAACAATGGAATACTATTCAGCCACAAAAGGGAATGAGGTTTTGATACATGTGAGATGTCTGAACCTTGAAGACATTATGTTGAGTGAAATAAGCTAAACACAAAAGAAAATAATATTTTATGACCTCTCTGATATGAAAAACGAGAATAAGCAAATTCATACAGCCAGAAAGCAGATTACAGGTTAACAGGGGCCAGGGTGAAGGTAGGGAATGGGGAGTTAATACTTAATGGGTTCAAAGTTTCTATTTGGGGTATTGGAATCTTATTGGTAATGGATATTGGCAATGGTAGCATAACATTGTGAATGTAATTAACTTCATTGAATTATATATTTGAATGTGGTTAAAAGGGGAAAATTTAGGTTGCAGATATGTTAGCATAAAAATAATAGGGCTGTACAACACAAACGGTAAATCCTAATGTAAACTATGGACTAGGGTTAATAGTATAATTTTAATAATATTCTTTCATCAATTGTAACAAAGGTGCCACAGTAATGCAAAGTATTAATAACAGGGAAAACTGTGTGCATGCAGGTATATGGGACCTCTACTTCTTGTGTGATTTTTCTATAAACCTACATCTCTAAAAATAATAAAAATAATTAAAAGTTGCACCATATCATATACATAATATGCATTTAGTAAATGCTATCTGTTATTGCAGTTGTTTGAAATTGAATTGAATTGAAACCACTCAGCTGTAAAGCATGTTTAAGGTTAAGAATAGACACAACCTAATTAGCTATGAAAAGCCATCTGTGTTTAATACTTCTGACCTATAAGAGCCAAGAATTATTTTAATATTTCTATATAGCCAAAATTTTAATTTTTGAATAAAATTACAAAATTTAGAACTCACTTTGTGAGGCTAATGGTGGTCTTCTTAAGACATTTCTGAATCTTGTTGGAAGATACACTAGGCCCTACAATCCTTTTCTGCAGCATTTTAGACCTTAGGTTTTACAGTACAGAACCCAAACCATTCATTCATTCATTCATTCATTCATTCATTCTGGATTTGCTGAGTGTCTACTATGTGCCAGGTGCCCTCTCCTGTGGAGGCTAGCATATAGACAGATAAGTATAATGCTATATGATTAACAATAGATGTATAAGTAGTGATGAGAGAATAAAAAAAAAAAAGAGATAAAAGCAAAAGTTAAGAGAAAGTATATTTAAGCACTATATTTAAAAGATCTTTCTCACAGTCAGAGCCAACCAAAAATGGAATTGTTTGCTTCAAGAGGTAATGAGTTCTGCCACACTCTGTCCAAACAGAAGACAGAGTACTTATCAGAAAGTCTACCGAGAGGATTCACATGTGCATGTAAAAGGCTAAACCAGGTGATCTCTATGGTCCCCTGCAATGCTGAGATGTTCATTGTCTTAAAAACAAGCATGATTTGCTATTTCTGTTATGGTATATATTATGGTGAATAACAGAATTTAATGCATCTAAGGTAAAAGAACAAAAAAGTTGGAAAATGGAGGTTATGATAGTATCAATAAGAAGTTTCATGAGAACAAATCAATTGAACATCTACTATGTAATTACGGATAATTCTTCATGATATGTATCTGATAATATGAATATTTTATAAACTGTACACTAAACTTTCAGAGTGCCCCAGTATTTGTAGTCAATTTAGTCATAGTTCTTTCACTTAAATGTGGTAATAAAAACTAGCTAATACTCACAGAACACCTAAATCACTCTGTATGAGATATACCTTTATACCTATCCATCTACCTACCTATCTAGTAAACTTTCAAAACAATCCTGAAAGTAGGTACTATCCTACCCCTATTTTATGGCCGAGGATGCCAAGGGACAGCAGTGAAGAGCCTTGGCCAGTGTTGCCCAGCGGGAAGGCAGCAGAACAGAATTCAATCCCCAGCCCTCTGGCACCAGAGACCATGCTTTTAACAACCACATTACTTCTAGCGTGAATTTTCCATGATGTGCATTCAATACAAAACTAACTTTTAAAAAAACAAACCTAGCAAAAACCGATATATCTTCTGGCAATATATTTGTAACACTTATGAGTAAGACAGTCTGGAAAATATAATTTAAATTACAAAATGGTGAGACTTTTAGATGAGTTGGATAGTTTATTATAATATTTGAAGTTAAAATTGTTCTGGAGAATCCTGTACACATGATCAGTAAACTCCATTACAAATGTAATCTACAGTCTATAGCCCTATTGCCAAATATCCCCATTTATCTAATCAGCAGTCCATTTGCCCAAAAGTCTATTCACTTATGCATATTCTTTTCTCTGAAATAGTTTTTCTCTGCTGAAAAAATTAGTTGGAAAATATTGGTAGTAATAAGCATCTAAATAGAAATTATTCAAATAAAATTACTCTGCATAAGCAAATACAGAAGGACATCATCTGTTTCTAATGATGTGTTTGTTGTTTAATATTAATTTACCTGAAATACAATTCCTATTTCTCAGGTGGTGTTTGTGTTTCACTTGGAGATGACCCTAAGTGTATTTCAAATAAGAGACCAATTTTAAGAATGCTTATTCTATCTAGTCTTTAGGAAAATCTGCTTCTGCCATCTTATTCCTCATTTTGATTTAGATCTCAGTCAAGGGTAGGGATCACAACTTTAAAGCACATTATATATGAACTGGAAGTAGAAGATTCTTTTACTGTTTCCAGGAATCTTCTTATCAAGAGAAAAATGAAACCACCAAGAATGCCAATGGCTTGATCCATGGACATACTTCTTACAAGGCATACCTGCTAAAAACTGTCTGTAGAGAAAACGAAGCATATTAGTGGAAAAAATCTGCGAAATCCTCCTTATTCCTAAATTTTCCATAGTAACTTTCATATGAGGGCCTCAAAATAGTTTCTACAATGCATGCATGTGGAATGGCAAGATTCTACTTGGAAGAAAATTTATCCTGTTCATTAAGATAAGATCTATAAGCAATACTGATAAAAGCTAAAAGGATATATATATTTTTAGTGGGTGAAAATATTCCCATTATATATTTGGGTATATATAGACTAGACCGGCAACTTTATGAGAGCAGAGACCATGCGTAGTTTCTTCATTTCTATGTATCTAGGCTAACACAGTATCTGACACACAGATTATTTCTTGAGTGAATGTGCAATATATAAAGTAATTATTCTATCTATACAGTTTAAACAATTACTGGTACATAATCCAGCTACTATACCCTTTCGGAAGGAATCTAAGTTTGAATAG
>JAQZBX010003712.1:33319-64049 GCA_029593785.1 Cabassous unicinctus
AAAAAAAAAAAAAAAAAAAGCAGCAGCAGTAAATCATGGCAGCAGCAAAACTATTGCACTAAGACCTCAAAGTTGAGATGACCTTTAAAAAAAAGTGAAAAATTAGACGGGACAATTTTACATTTTCATATTGAACTGCAGACAAAAAGAATTTGTTATTCTAATGCTGGGGCGTCTGTTTTTAAACACAAAGCAGAGGTGTTTCCCTTAGAGCAAAGGTCTTAGGGGACATGTCTGTCACAGCAGTTATTTTCTGTTTCACTTGTTGGCAAACCTTACATTTCAAAACAACAACAAAATGAGCCTCCCCAGCTCCCTGTAAACCAAGGAGGTAGAAACAAAAAATATTTCAAAGCAAGAAAGCAAACAGACTGTGAGGACCAAAACTCAGACCAAAGGCATCTGCTCTCCAGCTAACACTCCCCACAACCACACAGCCTTCTTACAATCTTACAGATTTTCCTCAGAGATGTTGCCATTTTAGCTTTGTTTTTCCCTAACTTCTGGCAATACCCATCACTGCAGGCAAGGCAGCAAAGCCACTTGCAGAATCCAAACCGGAAAACAGAAAAGCTGTTCTGTCTTTTCTTCCCTGCCACTCCATTACTTATTTGTTTTTTCCAAAGTAAAACTCCTTCATTCTAACCTAAACGGTAGTCACTAACTTTCATTACATAACAATTATTTCATTAAAGGCAAAGAATACAGAGATGATTATAGTCTGCAAGGTGAAAAGATAGACTAGGCGACACACCGGACAATTTTCCCCCCGGGCTCTTACTTTTTTTCAGAGAGGAATAATACTATAAACCAGCTAGAGTGTTCCTCCTTAAAAAAAGACCAAAGCAATCTTTGTTTTCACTCCTTTCTAGTATACCTCCTCCTGAATCCCACCCAATGTGTTGGTTGCCAACAAAGCTTCCTGCTCAGTCTTGATAAAAAGAAAGAAAGAAAGAAAAGGAAAAGCGAGAAATAAACAGGAAAGAAAATAATAGGAAAGAACAAAATGTCTAATAGTATACTGCCATTGATTTTTAATATATCATTTAGAATACAAGAATTACCGAGATTCTTCACAAAGATACAAATTTTCCAATTCTACCCATGTACACAAAATACACAAAGGGTTTTGTGTCAAGAAAAAAAAAGCTCTCTATTTGTATGAATACAAAGAGAAGAACAGGAAATCCACCTGAATTCACGGGTCAATTGTACCTTACAAATATTTCTCTCTTTGATTTACTATATTTTGCTTCATATGCATAGTTGAAGTTCAAATCAGTTTTTAGATGATGTTACAGAGAAAATTAGATTCTATAGATAAATAATGGTTCCCATAACATTGATATGTAACGAGTCAAATATAGTCTATGACAAAAACATAAAAGTTCAATTACCAATAAATCTACATTGAGTTTGAAAATTCAATCTTATTCAACAAGTATTTCTTGAGTGCTGACATTGTGCTTGGAGTGGGGAAATAAAGATTAACGAGTTTTCCCCGATACACTCACAATCTCGTGAGGAGACAACTGCGAGAAACTTTAAAAACAGAGATTAAAAAAATCCAACGGAAGTCAGGGATGTGAGTAAATGACTCTCCCTGAGTCGGTCCAGGAGGTTCCAGAAAGCAGGCAGTTCTCTGGTGGAAACTTACGGATGAGGCTATACAGACAACACAGCACAGTGTGAGCAAGGAGCCGAGAGAGATTGAGGACCAGAGACTGGGTGCAAGGTGGGAACTGGAAGCTAAGTCGCTGGATGAGGGGTAGAATAAAGAGCCAGAAGGCGAGGCTGAGAGCTGATTAAGATGTGGCCCTCGAACACCAAGACCCTGGAACTGGGGCGGGAGGATGTGTAAGCCTCGGGCATAAAGCCTGTCATGCAACCCATCCCCAGCTCAAAAATCAATGCTTTCCCACTGCTTGCAGGAACTCTCGATCCTGGGGCTGGGGGGCCTCCACAGCCTGACCCCAGCCTCTTTATTTTCATCACGCAAGATTCGTGTCATGTCCATGGATGATTATGGTTTGTTTGTGCTGACCCTCAATGTGGAATATCCTTTCCAACATAGGATGTTGGGGGCCCCACATCCTATACAACCTCAAGGACCCACCTCAAAAAACCACCACCTTTAAATAACCCTTTTCAGTCTTCACAGTTTTAATTCACATTCACCCTCTTTGGGCTCTCGTGGTATTTTGCAGGTGCCTATTTCAGTTGTTATATAATGTGGTCTTGTGATGGTTGACATGAGCATTGCCACCATTCAAATGAAGGCTCCTGAAGGAGGACTTTTGTGATATATTCTATTTAGCGATTATTCAACAAGTAGTTGGTGAATTGCACCAAGATAAAATAGTTAAGTTTTTATTTTTTCAAAGGGATCTTATAAACTTATGAAGGTTAAAGAAATATCAAGAATCTGATATCATGTTAACATATCAAAGATTAAGCCACACATGAAGAGTGTCACATCATTGCTTCTTTCCTATTAGACATAATACGTTGTCACTGCTGCCTGAGCCTAAATTTGTCGTAGTCGTCTCCCCAAATTTCTTTACTGCCTCAGAATCATGAGTGTCATCAAAGAATTAGACAAGGTGATGTGGTAGAATAGTATACTTGATGCTAAAATTGAAATTACGGATGACTGAAAAGACAGAACATGCTGAGGTAAGGCTTGCTCTCTTTCTACCAGATGTCTCTCCGTCAACAGTAAAGGTGGTACTCCTTCGCATCAAGAGCAATGGAGAAACATCACAACATTTGTAAGGTCTACAACATGCAGGCTATCAGTACCCTAGCACTGCATTTATTATAATCCTGTGAGGATAAATGAATTTTGGCTGAAATGTAAACTATAAAGGAAAGAAATTCTGGGACAAGTGGACCACAGGAATTCACAGAATGATTATAGAAGGAGATGAATTTTCCGATATTTCAATAATTGTTTATGACTACAGGCCACTGAGTAATTGATTCCTCAATGCAGTCAACATTTTCAACCTAACAAAAGCTTGGTTAAGCTCATAAGTTTGAAACCATATAGTTTTATTTTTAACTTATTTTTTTTCTTGCATCATTAAATAAGTTGATAGAAAAACAAAACAAGCCATGGTGTATTTTCGATGTATCATGCCAATAAGTTATCACAAATATATTACCATGGATTTGAGTGTTTTCAATCATCACAACAATATCATGTTTCCCTAATATAGCTCAAGTCATAATTATGATCTTTCATACATTAACACAATGCTTTGGCTCTCTATTAAAATTCAATTGAACTTCTCTCATACACCAAAAATGCATATAGTGCACATGATTCTGTGTGTCTTACATCTGAATTAATTTACTGAATAGATTTCATTTTTAGTGGAGAGCAAGTGGTACATCAGTGTGATTCTTAACATCTCACTAATATTCAGATTATAGTAAAGAGGTTCATAGTTGGTCTCTGATATCATCTCTGTAACACTTCTCTCTTATACAATGAGAAAAACTTCACAAATGCAATTTCGGAATATAAATGATAATTTAGTGCTAGGTGCCACAAAAAGTATTTTCCTTTGAAAATTCTATCTCAAAGTCCAGTTAAATTTGAAGATGAATAGTAAATGTTAATGAATAGTAATCTATATATAGGAAAAATTAGTATTACAGTGCTGTATTTTTTAATTTTGAGAGGTTTATAATAACATTACATTGTTTCAGACAGAATGCTCTATGCCATAAATGATCTTACCAAAAGATATGTTTGAAATCCAATAACATTTTTTAAGGAAGTGATGTAAAACTTATTTGTTCATTCTGATTTTCCTGTAAAAAAATAAACTGATCTTGGAAACAAAACAGCACATTTATAATTGTGTATGTTACACTGACAATATTATAGGTAACATGATATTTTAGTTTGTTTACTTCTCACAACAACCTGTGGTGTGATAATTAGGATATTTTATAAGGGTTTATAGCATGGGCACCAACCAATTAGAATGAATGGGTGCCGGCTATAACCGTGCAAGGTACAGCAGCTGAGTATCAGCCCTGGAGGCAAGTACCATTACCAACATTGTACTGATGAGGATACAGGCTCAGTGAGGGTCAGTAATATGCCAGAGTTTTCTATCTCCATAATCAATGTGATCTTTCCGCGGCATCAGGATAACTTCATATTTTAATTAATGACTATAATTGATTTATACACTATGATATTATTGCGTTATTGAATTTGATTCTGAACTGGTGTTCCTCATCCTGATATCCAGAGAATCTCTTTACTTGTTTATTGCAGCTTTCCCCAAATTTATCTGATGAGAGACGGTTTTTTCTTATAGCACCCATTAAAATTTCTCTTATTAAATAAGTTAGGGGAAAGCTACATTAGATAAGTTTCTTAATTTTCTTTCACTGTAGGACTTCTCAGAGCCTGTGATACATGCACTGGGAGGAAGGGGAAAAAGTAAGCTGCATTTTTTAGGCAAAGGATCATCCACACGGGAAGATAAGATATTATGAAGATAAAAAGCCTTATTAATTTACAGTTTACTCTGCTTCTAATCAATGTGAGGACAACTGAATTTATGGATTATCGTTAGGATATTAAAAATTCTACACTTTTTGTTTCCCATATCATTTTGTTTCATTGTTTCAAAGCATTACTACACCTACTGTTGCCCCACCAAAGGAATTATCAAGTTAATATATTTGAGTGTTTTTTTGGTAATAGTGTCAAGTAGTGTATCTATAAGGGGGCCCATGAGTTCTGCTTGTCAGGTTATTAATGGTCAACTCAGAAAAAAAAAACTTGTGGAAAGCACAGCTCTCAAAATTGCATAGTTCACCAACTTCACAAGAGAGTGAAATAACAAGAACCCTTTTCCAAAGAGAATTTGGAATATAACTGCTTTAGTTAATAGGATAAGGAACTCTTTGTGGCATGCCAGAAAGAACCCTAGCAATTTTTATCAATTATCTTCAGTATGAAAAATTAAAAAAAAAAAGATCTAGTTAATACAAATAAACAAATATTAAATCATTCACAATTAATTTGAGAACTTGATTTTTAAAAGAGAACATCCCTTACTTAGTTTTTCCAAAAGGATTGTAGTCTGGATTATATTTATCAACTTTATCACAAATTCTTCTCATTATAATAAGTAAATCATTCTTTTTCATGCCCTCTGATCATTATAGCAACATTTTGAACATATCTAAAATAAGGCATATAAACTCTTTCAGGGAGCTCTCTGTTTTCTGATAAATTCTACTTCTAACAGAAACTAGGGTTATTTTTTCCCCTGGAAGAGTATCACTTCTGTGAAGAATTCATGGTATTTTACTAAAGCCAGTTCTTCTCATTTTTCATCACATTCTCTATTTGTCCACAAATTGACACCTCTACCCCCCTATTCATTCTCACTTCATATCCCACAAGACTCATATTTTGAAACAGTATACTTTCTTTAATTGGATAGTTTACTTGTTAAAAGATGATGATCACTATAAATATTCTCACTTCTGTTTTACCTCATAGTCTATACAACATCTACAAATCACCCTCCAGCATAATTTAATGAATTTAATGACAAGTTAAGACTATCTAGATTTCGTTTCAAAGGGGAAAAAATATGATATTAAAATTAATCTGTAACAAAATGCAAATTATTCCTTGGGCTTGACTTCACTTTTCTTTCAAGAACCATTGGTAGTCTGCTACAAGTAGCTTATACTTAAAAGGTCCTGAGTCAAACCAAACTATCTTTCCATGTGTTGATATCAAATGTCCTACAAAATGTGGACATAAAGTCACAAAGAAGCTCACCTTGAAATTCACCTGTCTCCAAAAGTACATTACATTTTCCTAAACTCAAGAGATTTTGTGTCTAAAATCTCCCAAGAAATAGGTGGGAACATCAAGGAGTGTAGGGAGAAGACAGAACCAGGGCATCTAACAGTCATGGAGCTCCCCAGTGAAAAACCGCCGGGCAGATGAGGCAGGACGCTGGGTTGTAGCATGGCTCCCACAAGAAATATGGGAAGAAAGCCTGGAAGGAAGCCAGATCAGCCCAAAGAAAATACAAGAGTAAAAGCCAAGAAGTCTGAGTAGGGGCCAAGCACCAGGGAAAACACAAGACCTACAGTGACTCGAAGCAGCCAAGAAAATCAGCATCTTACAGATTCAATATCTATTAACTGAAGGCTCTTCTGGGGCAGAAACGTGGATTTTCCTTTTTGGCCAGTGGAGCTCAGTACTCGTGTGTGGCCAAGGAATTTTATGGAATTCAACAAGTCACACTTTAACTGAAATGGAACTGCTTAAAATTAAACCCCAACAAACTGATATTGGGAAGATTTCTACCTTTAATATCCTTATCTGCATTTCTGTCTAAAAAATATATACTTTTATACACTTTTATATATGTCTAACTCAAAACGGGTAAAGTATAGAAAAAAATATAAATTTGCTTATTATCAATGTGAACACTTTCCTTTAATTCTTCAATATTAATTCCATTTGCAAAATATTCATTTATGAATAAGGAAATTAATGTTGATTGTTCTTGGGTACAGTAGGACAGACAGCACATCTATCTGCTTTGCTTTTATTGAAAAAATATAGTATCCTTCTGACAATGATCTCTAAGCATCCTAGGTCTTTTAGCTAATAAAAGTAGTTAGCAATAACCATGAAGTAAAAAATTTGGACTCTTAAAAATCAGGAACCAAAAAGAAAATTCTTTATCACTATTGTCTTAATTTCTATTCCTACTACTATACTAAAATTGTCGATTCATAATGAACTGTGTTACTAACTTATATCAAATGAATATAATTATTAGAATAGTAGCCAAATGGGAATTAAAATAAATGAACTGATTTTTTGGTAATCTTTCCAAAAATCTACCATCTAAAAAAAAAAATAAAAACACAGAAAAGCTTAACATAAAATACGTAGCAATATTTCAAATAGATGGAATTCATTGTAACAATCAGCAGAAAATTTTGTATTCTGTGACAGAGCTCTTTATACAACAATGCCCTATTTTCCCTAAGATGTGGATTGCTCCCACATTAAAATCCGTAAAACCATTTCACTATTAAACTCTCTTATATTGTGGAAGCATGTCAAGTTATGTATTGGAGCATGATATAAATTAAAAAGAAAAAAAAAAAACCACAACAAAACTATCAGGTAAGAAACTGTAAAAAAAAAGTTAATGTCACTTCATTCTTCTCCAAGCTTTATGTTTTTTCTTAAGAAAAAAGTTTAATTTCTGTATTGTAATTTGAATAATATTTGATAGTCAATCAAATATAAGGGTCTTCAAAGTATGAATGGGAGTTTACATATCATGGGACTGGCCATTATCTGAGCATTTCAAAATAAATATTCAATAAAGGAATTGTGAAAGCAAACCATTTAGCTGTTAAAATTAAGTAAGCCTACTGTGAAAGAAAAAAAGAGAAAGCTTTCCTAAAAAAAGACAAATTCCAACTAGTCATAAATAAGGTCACATCGAAGAATATAATTAAATTGCATAAATTATGATAAGTATAACCTGTACTTGTTCAGTGTAACACTTTTTTTATTTTTTATGAACATACATGCTTTTATCTGAGGATATCTAAAACCTTTGAAAAGAATTTTTAGAACTACATTTTTTGAGCCCTAACAACCTGACAGCATGTATTCAATCAACAGAAAATGTTATATTTTAAAAATTTTGCAGTTTTTAAAAAATTGAAGTTTTATCAGGCTCCATCAGTGAGCAGGATAATAACAACTTAACATTTTAATCATTCTTTAATCATTATTTAAATCATTCTTTAATCATTCTTTAAATCATTCTTTAGTGCCGCCATTTAGTAAAAGGGGACAATCAGCAGGCTGCTCAAAACCAAAGCTTCCCTAGAATTTCTCCACTCATCCTCATTCTGACCACACAATCTCTCTTTTCAATTCAAACATCATTCTGGAGCTCCTTTTCCCACCCCTCACAAACCCTAGCGGAATGAAGGGCATTAAAAGTAAGTAAACAACCAATAAATGTAACTATGTTACCGAGTCATGTGGGGAAGAAAGCGACCCATAGAGAAAATGGCTAAATTGTTCGCATTGGTAAAGCAGACTTTGTTCCATAAACTTTCTAAGAACAAGGTAGAATGCTTCATTTTTAATTCATTCAAACCCATTTAAAATGTACCTGAATGCAGCAGTTTGGCTAGGTTATTTTTGCTCTCCAAAAATACCATTTTTATTAACACACCAAGGAAAAATAAAAATACGCTTAGCTTGATATTCTGAGTTATGCTTTGAAGATTAGACTCAAGTAAACCCATGAAAGAAAGCTCTGTGGCCATTTATAGGGGAAAGAAGACAACAGATGAAGGAAATCTGCAACATAGGATCACGGCATAGCTACATCTAAGAAAAATATTATGGGGTTTAGGTTCTTCAGCGTGAAGGTAAGGAAGGTCTTATCAGGGCTCTGCACAAGCTGAATCCCCTAATAATATGGAAAGCATTTATTAGCTACTTATAATGTCAAAACCACAGTTCTCAGTTGTCCATGAGCCATCTCTTTTAATCCTCAAAACAATCCTATGAGGTGGGCAAAGTAATTTTCTCCACTTACAAATGAGGAAACAGGCAGGCACAGAGAGGCTAAACAACCTATCCAAAGGACTCATCTTGTCTATGATGGAACCAGGCTTGCAAACCAGGAACTCTTACTCTGGGGCCCCACTCCTGACCCACATGCCTAGGAACACACTACCATTTGTCCCCTTCCTCAAAAGGGCCTTCTCTAACACACAGACCAGGATCAAGTCCCCTTTTGTTCTCCCATAACACCTTGTACTTTCCACTTACAGTGTTTGCCTTTATTTATTGCAATGTTTGCTTAATGTCTGTTTTCCTAAACAGACTATAAGATTGATGAGGACAAGAGCTATACATGTCTTGCTCATTACTGAACCTCCAGCAGTAAGCAGAGTCTAGCACGTGCAAGGTATTCAATAAATGTTTGATGAGTGAATGCAAACACATTTTATTGCTACTCTAAAAACTTGTTCTGACTAACTCCCAAGTGCCACTCATAAATCTCTATTAGTCACTGCAAATAATGACTAGTCACATCAATAATAATATATAATATAACCATTATGATAGCTAATATGTATTCATTGATCACTATATTCTAGGTACCATTCTATGCATTTTATGTACATTTGTTTACTTAGTAGCCACAAAACAAAACACAAAATACATTTTGCATGAGAGGAAATAAAATTCAGAGAGGGTAAGTAACTAGCCCTCTATCACACAGCTGGTGAAAGGTAGAGTCAGGATATGAATACAGGCAACCAACTCTAGAGCCTATGCTGTGCAGTAAATCTAATTAGGGGCAGTTTCCAAACTGATAAATTTTCTGTTTCAAGAGGCATGTTATTAAAACAGTGAGAGCAGAGATTTGGAAAATGTTGGTTATAGAAAGGATCTCCACTCCATAGTTTCTTGACATGTATTTATTACATTGTAGAGTACTAAAGTTAAAGCAGAGAAGCTTTTCTTGCATCAATATTTCTTTCAAGATTTACCAAATATTTTAGAAACATTGAATAACCTTATTTCTGATTTTCAAATTGTAAGAATGGTAAATAAAACAGCAAAAGTATTGACTCTGTTTGGATTGAGGTAGGTGGCACTGAGAACTTTTTTTATATCAAGTGAATATTGTGGTGCTAAGTATGAACTCCAATTAAACAAAGTATAGTTTTTAACCCACTCTACTACATAGACCTTGTAACCAATGTTCTTAGATTACTACCTGCAAAAACCTACTTTGGTATTTATGACTGTCTTCAGTGCAGATTTCATGGATAAACTGTAATGGTGTCTTGGGCTAAGGAAGTCCTATTTTCTCAACCAGAATGAAACAACTTTATGCAAGACAAATCCCTGTGGCTCACACAGTTTTATAATCACAGATTAGATCTTTTAAATTTCCATGCTGAATAGAAGAAGAGGAGGAGGAGGAGAGGAAGAGGAGGAGGAGGAAGATGAGAAGGAGGAGGAGGAGAGAAGGAAGGAGAAGGAAAAAGAGAAAAGGGAAAAGAGGAAGAAGAGGGGCAGGAAAGGAAAGGAAAATCTCCATGAATTTGGTAAGCCGTATCTGAAATTGTTTGGTATCCACTTCTGATAGAGCTCTATATCTGAATAACTGTAACAATTTTTACATGACCGGGTTGATTTTGGATATAGAAAACGTAAAATCAAAACTCTTTGGGGCTGATGACTTAGATTTGAAATCATGATCCTTAAATACCTACAATGTCAGAAAGAGCAGTTCTAAAATAAGTATGCCAAAATCAAAATCATCAGTTTTGAAGACAAGCTTTAGTTTGCAAATGGAAAATGGTGGTACTTTTTAATGAAATTCTCCTATTCATAAAGTGATAAATTTTAAAATACTTTTTTTTTTATTTTTTTTTTAAAGATTTATTTATTTATTTATGCCCCCCTTGCTGCTTGTGCTGCTGTGTCCATTCGCTGTGTATCTTCTCCGTGTCTGCTTATCTCCCCCTTGCTGTGAGGTCCTGCTGCATCAGCCCCTCGCGCCGTGCGGGCCGGCCTGCCCTCACAAGGAGGCGCCGGGAAGCGAACCCGGGGCCTCCCATATGGTAAACGGGGGCTCTATCGACTGAGCCACTCCCGCTTCCCTAAAATACTTTTTTATGCCTCACTCTTTCCTGCATCCACTCAATCCCTCACCTTCTTTATTCACATGTGTACACTTTCTTCCTGCCACACAAATTTTTCATATAGTAAGTGTTGACTATTTGTAAATGAATAAATCAAGATGGGAATATTTCAGTGTCTACATCACTCTAAACGCAGATGTGCTACAAAATCAAATGGACACATGTAAGATTACCTTATCTGCTCACTGAATTCATTTAGTTAGCTTGGGATGATTCTTAAAGTCAATTCACCTGGGAGGGCCCAACAAGATGCAGTATTGGTTAAATCCTGCAGAAACTGCACTTATTTATCAGATGAAGATAACTCCTGCTACGTGGTACTGTATCGAATTCTAGGGTCTCATTGGGATGCTCCTCAGGTGCTTGAGCAATCCAAAAGTGTTTCTTAAGGGAAATCCTTGCTTTGTCTCTCTGTACTCCTAAACCTGGAGTCGACTTTAGGACAGAGGTGGGACTGCCCTCAATCTAGGCAAGAATGCAACCCAGTCAAGAACTGACTGTTCCTCATCTCTTAGCAACAGCTTGGATGTAACTACTGTTATTTAAAGGCGATAGTTTAAGGGCCATGTGAGCCTTTTCTTAGATCTCTGCCTATATCCTCTCACCAGGGAATCTACCCACCTGGCAAACATTAGCCTAGTTTTTTCTAGAAATGCCTTCCTTCTCCTAGTGTGTTATCGTTCAATATTCTTTCTCTTGTCTCTGCTAAGAATGGCAATGTGAAGAACACCTCTGAATCTTCTGTCCTACTTAAAATGAAGACAATTTAAGGATTCATAAGAGAAATTATTCTCATCAGTATGGCCCCCCAAAACAATTATGATTACTGATAAAATGGTGAGCTCGTTTTATCAGAAAAAGATATCCATAAATTTTGTACAACTTCCAGTAACTCAGAGTTATTCTTATTCAAGGTTTTAGAAATAATTATTCCCCCCCACGCATATACATATATAATATATATGGCATGCATAATTTATGTATATTTTACAATACATATTTGTATAGTTTGACACATGATATAAAACATCATTGTGCATTATATGTAATATATAAGTGAGTTTGTGGTATGAATATTTTCTTTTAAAAATTTCTAAATAATTTTGGGAAGTAGTTGGGGTCCTACTAAATCCAGTATAAACTATTGGCGTCAACATTATTTACTAAATACTGATATTTATATGTCACTATGCAGTTCATCATCTGCCATATAATGTAGAGTATTCTTGGGACTCTTTCTAAATGATTAAAATCTCTTAAAAGAAATAATAATGTACATTTCATGAGTATGTTAAAGTTAAATATGATTTCTTATTTAAGCAGCTCAATAACTTTTAAGTTGGGAGTTACTACAATCCCCATTTCACAGATAATGAAATTAAGACATGGAAAGTTTATGTAACTCGGAAAGACAACACCGCTAATAAATGACAGAGCTGTAACATAAACTTATGCAGCCCACCCATAACCACAAAGCTATATGGTCTCTCCTTAGTAAGGAATCAAGAAATCAAACAAAGTACCAGAAATCTCAGCCTTATCTACATACGGAACAACACTTAAAAGATCAAAAGATCAATACTTAAAACAGAGATCTATGGACCAATTCACACATATACTAAAGCATATTAACCTAATAATAAATTTTAAAAACCCAGTGGACTAAAACTACGAGGTTCATTTCAATTTCCAAATGTCTTATTGACTCATGAACCTGTAGTCTTTTATTTATTATATCAAATTGAATGTAATATTTTATTATTATACCTGATAAAGTTTTCTACTCAAAATTACCAATACCCCCTCCTGCTACCCAATAAAATCATTAAGTCATGGCTATGAGGTAGATCAAAGGATTACTGTGAAATTAATTGCCTCTTTACTTGCCAATTTATCAAAAAGTTTTCCATATTAATTTCACCATGTAAGATGTGAACACTGACACACACTTAAAAATTACTACAGTCTAAAGAGGCTTCTTGCCCACTAAGATAGCAAAAACTGATCAGATAAACTTTCTGAACAAAGATATTGCCTGTCTGTAAATATATTTAAATAGGCAGTCCACTGTACAGGATTTGAAAAATAGATATTTGAGGAATTTTATAGAGGCATACTTCTCCCAGTAAGGAATTTTCCATCTATAGTGTACACTGGAAATTGGTATTTCTCAAACAGTTCCAACTAGCTTTTACCAAGAAATCCTTTACATAGTGACAAGGTGGTATGGATATCCATTACCCTTGACCTTGTGCCATGAATGAATGAAGTCATTCAGAGAGGAGAAACAAGAAGTTAGTGTCACAGTCAATTGTATGTCATATATAGTGCCTTCATTTTTAATATTTAGTCAGCAACTAAAATAATTCCTGGCATAATGTTTAAAATATATTTGATGAATGAAAGAAGAAATTTCCTTCACTAATAAATAATAGATGATTACGTTCTGGAAGCGCGTTACTATCTAAATCAATATTACAATGTGTTGATTAAGAGTGATGATTGTGGATTTGTCTCCCAGTTCTGCCACTTACTACCTGTGAGAAATTAAGCAACTCTCTCCCTCTCTTTCTTGGCTTCATTTTCTTCTTTTGTGAATAGAGATAAAAATAAAAAATAAAACTCTTGTAAGGATAGAGTGAGCCAATGCATGAAACTGCATTTACCAGGGTCTGGCACATAGTAGTCTATGCTGAATCTACCTCTTTCCTTCTATCTCTATAAATTTATCTCTCTATAAAGTCTGGATCACATCTTGTGGGATGCGACAGCTGAAGATACCACCCAACCACAAACGTTTTAAAAATCAAGTGAAGAAGGTACAGATGATACACATGGTGGCATGTGAAAAAGTAAATAATTGAAACATAATCTCTAAAATAATTTATACAAGCCCTAAGTGAACATTTTCCTCTCCATTGTTGTGCCACTGACGTTGGGGAAACTGTCTATTCATAGGGTAAATGATATAAACATCTGTGCAATTCAGTGTTACCCCTAAGACTTTCTAAAAAGTGTCAGAAGTTCACCTTCTAGAAGAAGGCTCAAAGGAAGACAGTTAATAAAACCTAGGTCTTTCGGACACATTCTACCCTACTGAGCTGTGAACTACTAGAATTTAGGTGCAGTTAGGGGATTTAATTTTCCTCCTTTCACAGAAATGTATATAGCAGTACTGTGCAACAGAAATATGAGCCACAAATACAAGTCACACGGGTAATCTTAAATGTTCTTGTTGCCACATTAAAAAAGTAAAAGAAACAGGTGAAAATAATTGTAAGGATATATTTTATTTAACCCAAAGTATCCAAAATATTATCATTTCAACAGGGAGCAAATATTTTTAAAAATGAGTAGGATATTTTACACCCTTTTTTTTTTTTTAAGTAAATCTTCAAAATCCAGTGTATAATTTGCACTTACAGCACAGTAGTTCGGTGTATCTGCAGTTCAAGTGCTCATAGTGAAGTGTGGCTTGTGGATACCACAGTGAACAGCATGGTATAGAGGGATTCTGAGAGCATTTATCCACACTTCTTAATAAAGCATATACTCCTTTCTCAAGAGCTCAAAAGGTCTCAACACGTCTTTTGCAAATCAGACAACCTAGACAAATCCATAAGGTAACACATTGTTACAGCCCAGATTTCCTAATATTTAAAAGTACAAAATATAGTTCAGTTAAGGAAAGCACAATAGGTCAAATTTTTACTTTGCCAAAAATTGACTTAGTGCCTACTACGTGCTAAGTGGCAATCTATAATAAAGCTTACCACTACTCTGCACATTTAAAAGTTTTTAGTGTATAACATTTATCAATATTCTTTTGTTGAGCATTTTGTGATTTCTCTCTCACCTTTAGAAAAAGGGAAATGGGTCAAATAATTAGATTTTGTCTATAATTTACTATTGACAGCATGGTTTTCCCTTACTGAATTAATGATGAAACAGATGAAACAGCATTGGTCTGGTTTAATACTATAAATTCAGAACAAATGGGAAGGCATTAAATTCAGAAGTGCTTCTGGACCATTAACTTCCATGCTGATTTGACATGCACCATAGTACTCAGGCAACAGACTCAGGAATATAACCTATTCCTAAAGCAAACAGTTTTTTATCTCATAACCATCTGGGGTTCTCGTCCTAAGGGCCACTTGCTTAATGTTGCCTGGTATATTTTAATATCCTGAGGAATAACAGTAAGACCTACTTTATTAGTGAAACCCATTTTACAAGGACAAGACTGACACAGAAGAGATGATGGAAGGAACACAGTTTTGGCTGACGCCCTTGTTTTCATTATTCAGCTCAAGAAAATCATTGGTTATACAGGCTTTCAAAACCCTATGGTTTTTCTAAGGTACCAATAAAAGTGATACCATTCATAACGTGGACAGTGGTCTCTTTCATAGATCGCCTATAGTCGCAAACTTACGTGCCAAGCAGATGGTGGAAATCTGTTTTGTATAAAATGTGCGCTTTTTCCCCCAACTGTGTTCTTTGTATTCATATTCAGCCTAGGTTTTAGCCATCAAAACACTGGCACTATGTCGATCATTAGCAGCGTTTTAGACAACTGGCAACTAAGGTATTCACTGTTCTCCACAAAATGTTCAGCTAATATTTCCCAGATGTATAATTAAGGCAAAAGATCATCTTCTTAAATTGCTATCAGCACTTTGAATGGCTTCTGGCTTTCAACAGATTATATCAGTGAAAACAATTTTATATCAAAAATAAGGGTTCTGTTTCTTGGGTGATTTCATTGGCTTGTTTTACAGCTTTACATAAAAAGAAATTTATGTTTTCCCACAAGCTTCATCTACAATCTACAGAATATGTAGCTAATGGACAAACCTCTCTTGATTCTCTTATCAGTGAAAATCTATACCATATTGTATTTGTATAGTAATAGTATGTTTAAGTTATTTAATATTTTCTAATTTTCAAAATATGTGTACAAATAATTCATAAAGAAGCAACAGATTTTGTATGACACTTTTTTTTAAACCTTAACAGAGAATCACTCTTGTTGTTGCTGTTCAATAATTTTATCAATGAAATGATTTCTTTTTTGTGTGTGATCATGCAAAAATAAATGAATTTTAATTTGCACAGGTTTAAGCATAGGAATATGTTAAATCAACAAATTCATTTTTTAAATATTTGATATACTGAGACTTGCATTAGTATTTCAGATTTCATATACATAGATGAAAAGATGTGTTTTTAAGATATTTAATTTTTAGTGGTAAGCAGTCAGAGAAAACTATAGCTATATTGCTGCACTTTAAGTACAAATTACTGGGATCAATAATCCTCAGTACACTTATGACAATTATAGTTATATTAACTATGAAATCAAGTATAATTACATCAGTTTCTTACAGGTATTTTACATGCTAAAATGACTTTCAAATATCAGACTAGTACACTAAAAACAAAAACATAAAAATGTTTGCCCAAGTGCTGACCCTTTTACATTTACTGAAAATTAAACTTAGTTTTAAAATTTTGAATTCAGTGGTTTTCATTCTTTCACTCAGAGATAAATTTTCATAAATTTAAGCCTATTCATTAACATTGGGGGATAAATAATTCCATATTATTTTTAAGTCCATTTTATAGATACATGGCTGAGACCCAAAGAATTTAAGTGACTTATATGTCACAAAATTTTAATTCTTGATTTAGAAATTGTAGGAACGTGTGCCAACTCTGTATATGAATAAATGCTGGATTATAAAATATATTAGCAGTAAGTTGCCCAGTTGGATTATTTCCAGATTTTCTTTCAAGTTTAACATTTCCCTTTTGTCCTACATCTATAGGTAGTTGTGGTTCAATAAATAAGGTTCTTTTTCTCTTTTTTTCTTACAATCTTTGTATCAGTAGCAGGAGAATAAGAGAATAACACCCATTTTTGCTTCCTAAATTAACAATGTCAGGAAGAGAATTTAAAATTCTACATCATAATTAGTAAACAAAGAATTAATTCTATCATCTAATACCTGCTATCCCAAATATTTGAATCTATATTTAAAATTTTTAACTCATTTCTATGAGGGTTTCATGATAACATATTCATATCTTAAAAGTAGAAATAAAAGGAAGGTTTTGAGTATGTAGTTAAAGATTATGTTGCTGAAGGTATAGCTATACTTCCCCCCCCACCAAACGTTGCATTAAAGAAATAGCATGCAATCTGCCAAATATATCAGTATAAACAGTATGTGAAGTTCATCCTCTTAGATAATATAGCTTTTTAAAGGCATCTCTCATCATTTGTTGCTCTATTCTCTTGCCTCATAGGGTTTAACATTTCTTTGCTTAAAATTGCCAACTAGCAACTATGGATAACCGGTTGACCAGTTTGATGCTGAAGGTAATTATAGCCTAATTTATTTTGAGAAACACTTAAAGCTTTTCTTTGGACTACCTGTATGTAATCATCATTGATCTTGTCACTTTCCAGACCAATATTTTATTTATTCATAGAAAGCCATATACTGTCTAGAGCTCCTGTGCGGTCCTAATGCTCTACTGTCTAATATTTTCTCTTTTTTTCCTTTCATTTTATTCTTATAAATACATGCTCAGTTCCTTTACCTAAAGTACCACTCTCATGCTTTTCATATTCCCCCACAGTTCAGTATTTCATATATAATTTATTTTTCAAAATATTTGTGATCGTTGAGGATGGTGATCTGATGCACTTAAGAGTTTTAAAAACATAGAATGTGAATCTTATCTTCTGAAACACTTCAAATAGCCCATTGCAAGCCTTGGCCACTTAATGCCAAGTAAGAATTATACATACTACTTAGATTGAGAACTCCTAAGACATACTATGGTTACTTGTCATTGTACAACACCACCCGGCTGGTATGTAAACTGAGAAGTGAGTCAACATGTAAAGGCTGCTTATATGACATACTCTGTCTCTAAATAGCTGCCTAAATGCACGAATTACGACCAGGAGAATAAGGGGCTATGGACTTTTCAAAGATAGTTTAAAGTGATGAAATTTTAGAGTTGCGAGATACCAGAAATGACCAAACCCATCCCCAAAGAGGTCTCAGCTCATAGAGAAGAATTACAACTTGAGAACTCATACCCAGCTAATAACATTTTCTACTACATTACACTTCCAAAAAAAAAAAAAAAATCAGTGAAGAGACCCACAAATGAAAACCCTTATCAAAAAGAAGAAATTACTTTATTCTTTAGGAGAAATATTCAAGATTCCCCCCAAAATTAAAAACTGTTTGTTTAAAATATATTCCTTAGGCCTATATAACACACACCATTCTCACGATCTCCCTTGATCCACAATCTCAAACCTCACCAAATGTTGCTCAAGCATTCCTTGATTCACCCAACTTCTTGAATGCAAAAGTTGGACTGAATATGTGCACCACAATACCACGTTCAGGTTTTGGGGACCAGAATACCATTATATGTTCCTGTAGCTCACACCACAGGATTGTGCTGCATATGAGGAAGTGGGAATAAATGTTGATTTTATTTCTATGAAATATTTCTTCCTTTCCAGACTTTCTCCTGAAAACTGCAGCTTCGTTGGGAGTTGTTCAAAAGACGAATTACTCTACGTGACAGTTTCTCCTGAATTTCCAAATTTTGTACGTGCATAGGTCTGTAACTTTTACATTCCCCAAAATAAACCCTTCACAAAACTGTTAATGGCTCCTTAATTACCTTTTAATTTATTAATAAAAGTCTATATTTCTGCTCCTTCACTTTGATCTTCAAATTGCTATCAGGGTCTTTTGGATAATGCTTTATTTTTCTAGAAGAATACTTTTAAAGCATTAAACATTCCTAAACTTTTTATAGGTCAAATTAGATTTACTTTTACAGTAACGCTTATACATTTGCACCACTTATATTTATATGCCATAAGCCTTAGGGCTCTAAAATCAATACCTTTTCCTCTACTTGCCAAATTCTAGCTATGGTTAGGACTGGAGGGGAACAGAAGCTCTTCCCTCAGCAGTAGCATCCATTGTTCTCTTTTGTTTCCATGCCTAGGTATTCTGTTTGACTAATGGCACTTTAAATGTTAAATAAATGTTTTCTTCACTTCCTGATGATGCTGAGAGTAATGACAAATAATCTGAAACTGATATTGTACATTCAGTCATTACTCATTCAAGGTCAAAGTTGAATTAGTGAATGATTCAGAAATTGAATAGTTGTACCACCAGTTCATTCCTTTTTCTACTAAATCATGGGGACACTGCACATTACCGTAAAGAACCTTCAGCACAGATCTCCACAGTGCAGGTAAGAAAGAAGAAAGGAAGCAATAAAGTTAATTTTGTGCAACATCTCCTGCAAACCCTTTTCAGACATGTTATGAAACTCAAGAGCAGATAAAAAGGGGTGAATTCCGACAAAGACACACCAGGAAAAGAGTAAAAAAAACAACAACATGTCTTTAGACTTTGTAAACTCTTGCCCAACAAACGCTAATCCAGGATAGATAATCAAAAGGAAGAATTGTATGCAAATAAATGATACCTTGATTTGATCATCTGAACTCTATACTTAGAATAAAAATGTTTCAGAACTTTATCAGACAACCTCTACTACCGCTGGATGAAACTAAATAGCATAAATAAAATATTATTTGCTCATTTTGTGTTCTCTTAAGTGAGAGTATATTTCTCATTTCAATGCCTGTGTTTCTTTGTCAACAGGATGATTTTTATTAGAGTAATATGAAATGGTCTAAAATGGCATGTCAACAGATAATATGCAAAAATTCCAAAGAACAGTTGAGTTCTACAACAACCCATCCCCTTGGTATCTTGATCCTAATTAATATAAAAAGAGAAAACAGAGCCCAAGTCAGTAATATAGAGTAAATCACAACATTTTGAAGTAAAGTTGATTAAAAACATACCAAGAAAAAATGATTTGGTTTGTGTCTTCTTTTCTGACTAGATTAAGAAATTAATAACAGGGCAAAGCCGATTAACCCTTTCGCTTCTTTTCTCAACAATGTTCTTGAAGTCCTAGTGGAGAGTCGATTATGAGAATCGTGCTCAGGGTCCCAACTTCCTAACTCTCTAAAACTTCCAATATCAAAATCTTATGAGGTTTTGATGCTGCTATTTTTATTTTGGGCCCTATGTAGGGAATTTAATTTCTTCCTATTACATCTCTTCTCATTGCATCTGATTCTTAGGCTTCAATAATTGGAATGGGTGGGGGAAGTTGGTATGCATAGAACATAATGCAACCCTATGCATCTCTGGACTGAGGATTATTACACTGGAGATACACATACATTTTCATGAAAGATCATATCTTCTTCTGTTTTTTAACATTTTCTTTTCTAAAACACACATTCTCTCAAAGATGTGAAGAGCAGAAATAGAAACGTTGCTACATATGAAAGTTTCTATGGAGTTGCTGCCAGCAGCTTTTCTTTATAGTGTTACTCTTACCTACAGTATGTGTTGGCACTGGCAGGTAGCCCTAATTCGTTAGTAGCCAAATTATTTTTGTCCCTGAAGTACGAGAAATCTCCATAGCACATGAATGAGACACGGTTTACTAGTTTACACACAGCTTTAGAACTCCAAGGAACCAACGCTCATTCACAAACGCTTTCGCTTCAACAGAGAAGGGCCACAGAACACCGGAGAGACCCACTCTGAATCCCTGGTCCCCATTCTCTAAGAGAAGATAAAGAGAAAAAAACCTTTTTAACTTCAATTAAGAACTTTTGTCCTTCACACAAGGAAAATAAACAGCTCTCTGTTCACCACAATCCACATTTCATTTAAGTCAAAATATTTCAGTCAAAGGCATTAACAAAAAAGCGTCATTTAGTAATAAACCTAAATGTCTCTATATAAAAATTTACCACGGCGGCACAGTAGGCTTAGATGATGTATTTATTCTGCAGCAACCAGTATCCTCATATTGCACGATCACCAACAACATTTACACACTGCTGCACCACGTTCACTGAGTGATAGGGAAAAATGCTAAGAAGAAATAAGCAACACTTAGAAATAAACACCTAAGCAAGTGATGATTCAGCCACAGCAAGAGTCTGAATTTCAAGGCAAGACACACGTAAATGAGTGAACGCTAAGGAGCCAAGTGACTGAAATGTTACTTAGATAAAAGGAAGAAAGATTTGAAATACAATGAGTCCAGTTCGGTTTTGAACTGATTTAAGGTTCCGCACTGATTTCAGATGTCTATGAATATCCCCACGCTTTTGTTTTTAATTTTCCTTCTGTCATGTTTTATGGGCAAAAAGTCCTTAAACTACCTTGTAATAGATTAATTACTTTCAAGCTGGGTGACAAAAGGGCATAATGACCTGAAAATGATACAACAGAAAAAGAAAAAGCATGTTAAAAGTTTATCAACAAACCTGGGTAATTCTCCTGAAGTACACATTAAGGTTCAGTGGTTCCAAACTGGCAGCATTCAAGTTGGGTTCATATTTGGGTTTTTTGTTTTGTTTGTTTTTTTAAACCACCTGTCCTAAAACGACATTGTTTATGCTAATTATCTTTGTTTATGCCACAATTCTGTTTGTTTACTACATTATTTTAAAATACCATATCCTTATAAACAGTTCTCACCAGAATTCTTCTAAATCCTGTTTCGGTCTGGTCCTTCTCGGCAGCCCACTGAGCAGAAAGCAGCTCTACAATGAAGGCGCAAGAGCTGGGAACAACTTTGAGTCTGACTCCTCAGGCTGGCAGAGGCGGGGAGTACTGCTGAGGTTTTACGCTCAGGCTCCAAGGGAAAAGGATACTGAATGTGGAGAAATGCAACACCCCCCTAATGGACAAGCAGCACCACACGCACAGTATCTCCAGAGGAGATGAAGGAACTCTCGACTAGTAAGGAGAGAATAGATCATGTTAAGGGGAAGGAAGAACAGCGTCCAAATGCAGGAAAATACACAGAAGTCAGAAGGGATAAAAACGTCTCTCCTGCACCATTATCAGTTCCTGATTAAAATGATTATGAGGCATTCTCCTAAACTATGTCCAAATCAACAAATACTTGAGCAAAATAGTGTCAATCGTTAAAATATATCTTTCTTCAAAATATCACTTGATCATGCTCATCTAATATTATATTTAATATAAATGATGAGGCTATCACTGAAGATAAGGAAGGAAAGAAGGAAGACTTTGCTGTTTTAATACGACTCTTGTACAGCAAAAATTTTCCATTAAGAAGAAGGCATTTTGTTGTTTGGCTAAATCCTTGCACATCTTTAGT
The DNA here is from genome assembly GCA_029593785.1 of Cabassous unicinctus. Lineage (NCBI taxonomy): Eukaryota > Metazoa > Chordata > Mammalia > Cingulata > Chlamyphoridae > Cabassous > Cabassous unicinctus. The sequence continues at coordinate 55,379 of JAQZBX010003712.1, forward strand.
TACCTGATAGGATTCTGAGTCAAAGACCTGGCATACTAGAACTACATGTGAGTTAGCAGAAGAGGAAAACCTAGGCTGGTTTATTTCCCACACTGGTAGCTAACCTCATTAAAATTATAAATGAATAACAAATTATGGAGGAAAACAAAAATCCATCATTCATACTTAGGTAATGTATAAAAAGGGAAGTGTTCAACCTACATAATGCACATCTGCACTATATAATATACTCATTAGTGGCTGAACAATTGATAGTAGAAAGAGCTGGGCAATAAAAATCAGAATTTACCCATGAAGGTAATTTTGATTTGTAAATAAAATATATCATGAATTTAATCCATGGAGAAGTAATGTGCTTCCAAAACAGAACAGGTCTTGTTATTTGCCTGTCAGGTATGACACATATACATCTTTTAGTTAAGAGTTCCCTAAAACAGGCAAATACTTTATCATATGTTTATTATATTTGAGAAACATAAGACTGCTCCAACATGAGACGTAATCATAATATTCACACATTCCTATTTCTCTCAAACCTGCTAAACCCTGAGCAGTATAGATTGCCACCTGACATTTAACCCTTAACTGTCCCTAGTAATCAGTCAGGCGGCCAAGGCATCAGGACAGAACTACAGCAAGTGTGACAGACGTGTGCTTTACCCACTGTTCCACACAAGCTGTACTCCAAACCAATATCTTAGCTCAGGCAACCTATACGTTATTGAGATGGAATTAAAAATCTATAATCAGTTGCAGGGACCTTTTCCTCAATAAAGCAGGAATAAACAAAAATAAGAAGAATAAAGGCAGATATCGGGTACATCCTGAAAACATAATATGGAACTTACAGTTTTACTGTCACCAATAGGTGACAGAATGTGAGCAGATAACTTTGCTTTGACTCACACCTAGAGGTTACCTGCTAACCTGAATATACTCATAACTCCGGAATGAAATACTTTTTAAAAGTTCCTAATTAAGCTTAATAAATTTATCTAATAATGAATATTTTGTTACTATGGTCAAATTTTATGTAATTAAAGTACCACTTAATGTCAAAGAGATGATATTCTCATAATCTGATAAAAGTAATTTTTATGGTAATTTTACAAATTAGGTTTTCATAGTACCTGATGAATATGTCTTTTTTTAGAAAATCACTTTAAGTTTCCCAATGAGAAAAAAAATTTTCTTTAATCAATGTGACCCACAAATAATTTGGGGGGATATAAAATAAATAAGTTCATTTCACTGCAAAAAGGTTTTACTCTTTTAGTGTTCCCTTCAGCATCTAGAAGATAGTCTGTTGTCTGCACCCGTCTTGAAAGAAGCAATCAAATAGGTGATACTCTAAGCTTAATCTGCTTTATCCTACTACATTCCTTCTCAACTTTTGTTTTTCTTTCTAGACATTAGCAGAAATGTCTTCTTAAGCAATCATCGTACAGGTGTTTTTTAATTAAGTCTCTAACATAAACCAAGTAGAAAGTGTAACAAGTAACTTAATCGTAAAATGATTACATTACATATAGGACAAGTATGAATATAAAAGAAACAGAACACAATATTACTGATAGACTGTCAGCAATTGCTTACGTTTCATTCATCTGAATCAAAATAATATTGAAATTTAAGACAATTATAGTTCAATATTTTTATTCTAGGAGTATTAAGAAATAGGTGGTATTCTCAAAGGACAAGTCCTTTGTCACAAATGCAATTTTTCATTATTTACATTCAGTTATATATAAATTCAGGGACTTATTTAAAAAAATTTGGGAGAGTTCAAATGTTCATCATTCTAATGACACTATTACTAGCACTTAGACCATGCTGCCAGTTATGTTTCCTCTAAATATTACAATGTAACAGATTTTTCTTACAACAAAGTCTTTAGAACATACTTTGCCTATTTGCCTCCCACCTGAGAGTTTGTGCATTTCATTAATCATAATCAGTTATGAAAGGGATGCTTCAAAATAAAAATAAAATATTGCAACTTGACTTTAAAGAATCACGGTTCAATTTGCTCTACCTCCTGAACATTTTTTAACAGACAATGAAATTGCTACTACTTCTGAATAATTTAACAACTGTTTGTTAGTCTGACAGTATTGAATATGTTCATTTCTAGGGCTGACTACAGACATATACAAATCTAAAGCCAAATTTTGCTCCTGCTTATTTAGGTTCCTTGAAGTTTCAGATAGTCTTCAGGTTAGAAAGAACAATAAAAGATGGGCAAGACCCAATCCATGAAATTAGAAAAAAAAAAATCACATAAAACTTTCACAATACTTGAAATCCCAGTAACTTTATAAGTCCCCTAGAGCAAAGTTCAATATTACATAAAATAATTTAGAATTTTTTTCAGACTTCTGACTAAGTTTGAGTGCAAAAACTCATCTACAGAAGATGAGCAAGTAGAACAAAAATTAGCATTCAATAGAAATGACCTACCTACACAATGAAAGTTGCAAATAGTTCAAAGAGCAGAAAGAAAGAAAGAAAAAGAAAGAAAGAAAGAAAAAGAACGAAAGAAAGAAAAGAAAGAAAAAAAAGAAAAGAAAGAAAGAAGAAAAGGAATAAAGACTGATTATATATGATCATGTAGTTACATTATATACCTCCTTTGGTATACAAAAATATTTAATATTGAATCTGCATAATATATACTCTATGTGGGTGACTATAGACACACACACCATATAAATTATATGTAAACAAATAGCAATGATTTGAATGTATTTTCATTTACAAACAGGGGAAATTATTAACAAATTTTATATTGTATGACATTTTTCAAAATCACTTTAGCTAATATTTCCAAATATGCTGTCCATATTAACAACTCTATTATCAATTGCATATTTAATTAATCAATTAGAAAAGCATGACACTGAGTGACAAAAAATGGAATTCTCACCAGAAAGAAAAAAATGGAAGAACATCAGAATAGGAAAGGGAAAAGTTTAGTTTAAAAATAGACAACTGAAAAAGTACAAATAAAGATTACAGCACAGAAGCTTATATAGAGAAATAGGCTATAGCCTATTACTTGTAACTACCTTTTTATAAGAACAATCTGGTACCAGGCTTACAAATCACACTCAGAGTTTTATTTTCAAAAAGTATAATTAGGGTTAGAGAATATTATCATTTAAGTACTACTCTGAACATCCTAGAAAACTTACTGTCTGGAATTAGCAAATTGCTACATCAGCCAATAGTATGTTCCAGTATAAATAATTTAATCTCACATGTTAAATAAGGCTATATTTTCAAATGAAAGCTAAGTAATTTAAAAAGTTAATATATAGGACCTTGAAAAAAAATTCAAAACTGTTGAGAATTCTCAACCATTCAATGGGCTTGTATCATGAGGATGTACCGTAATTAAAACAAAAAATAAAAAAGAGGAAAAGAAGAAAGTATATACAGTGTGGCTATTTTACTTTCTTCCCTGACCTAACTGGCATCTCTAAAATGTGACCACATTCAACCACATTCATCATTTTATTCTCAATACTCTTTTTCTCTTTCATTGCTTCACTTCTAGAATGTTTTAATCTTTGTCCTTTCTTTTTTCGTCTTTTCATATCAAATTCAGTCGTTTGAGCGATGAACAGCTTGACTTAGCATATTTTTAACCAGCTGGTCTAGCACCTAGCTTGCATTGCATAGTCAGATACAACAAATGTTTATACAGAAGGTAGCTTTCATGAAAATGAAAAAAAAAAAAAAAGCCTGGGTATCATGCATCCTGGCTTTTTTTAGCTTTAAAAAAAAAATCACCATACAGAATGCAAAGTTTGAATTCTTTTTAATGGCAAACAAAATTCTATTTATAGTTCACAGAAATGAACTTATGCTGGGATAAGAACTCAAATTTAAAAATTGCAATGTGTACTTATAGGAACACGAAGAGGGCTAAAATTCTTTCAAAGCCCTGCTTTAGTGGCAACAACATCAAACGGAAGGATATTGCACATATTTCTCTAAATAGGAACAACTTAATTACAAGTACACTTATTTTCATCACAGCAAAAAGGAAAAATATAGTAAATCAAAATTCAGTTTAAGACAGCTAGCGCAAAAAGTGGCCACTAAAACTTAGAAAGGGGTCAACCCCGTTTCCCTTTTTTAAATCTTTTTTGACACTTCAAGAACAATCCCCTAATATTGTTGTCATTTTAAATTTTCTTTAAAAAAATCTGCTCTCATATCAACAAAAGGTCATGTGCTCACTAAGCTGCTTCTAAAGTTTTACGGAAGGATCAAATAGGAACTTATTGCCTCCGTTTTAACCACCACTAAAATCTTCTGTCATTCCAGAAATTACAGGAGACAGAGATGCTGAAAATGGTAACACTGCACAAAAAGTACTTTTAAAAGGTGTAGAAGGGGGAAAGATTCAAATACGGAAGAAAGTAAGAGAGTGCATGAGGAAGCGGGAAGTAGCCAGTGGGGAGAGAGGGATGCTTAGTGCTCATTTAATTTCCTGCTATAGGAAGCAACCTGGAAACATCGCAGCAATCTCGGAGACTTTGCAAAGCAGTTCGATTTTGCCCGGGCAACCGCAGCAAAAACCCGCGACCAAGCTCACAGAAGCACCAACTGAACGCTTCTCCAACAAACACGTTTGGGGGCAACATCTTCCATTTGATTCGGAGGCTACTGTAAAATGGGAGAGTGGCACTTCAATCTATCAGGGGGGAAACTGTACTCACCTTTCCAACTCCTGAGGTAAATCAGGGTCAGTAAGCATGCTGGAAAAGCACAATTTCCCTTTGTCACAGCAGCCACCTATGATCGTCTCCAACTGAACCTGTCAAGTGAGTCCAAACCTTCTAAACCAATTGATTTTCTGACTCCTCCGCCTCGCCGCCTCTCGCCCGCTCCCCGTCCCCTCCCCCCGCGCTCCGCGGCCCCCTCCCCCGGCTCCCAGGCCGCCCTGACCAGGCTCTTAAAGGGCCCGCGCTCCCCTCGGGGCGCCGGCAGCCCGGTGCTGCCCCGCTAGACCTCGCGGAGCGCGACAAGTCAACTCCTGCAGCACGTCTCCCAGGCTCTCCTTCAGAGCAGAAAAGTCACACACACACCCCAGTGTGGCTCTTAAATGCCTGTGCCGCTGATTGAAAGGGAACTCCATCACAACAGAACCCCAATTACACTGCAGTTATTAACTAATTAAGAAGAAAAATTAACGTTAGTAACAGCATTTTTACACAAAGAATTGTTACTCCTCACCCCCGTCTAGGCTCTCCGTGAGCACGCGGAAACACACACACGCACACACACACTCACACACAACAATCAGGCATTGTTCTGAGGGAAGAAAAGCAACTTTGACAGATTGAAATATAGCAGAGGCCCCTTCAGGGAAACCTGTAAACAACTTGTCACTCACTCTGTCGGTCTCACTGCTCGCCCGTGCTTTCCACAGAGTGGTGTGAACGTCCTGGCAACCCAACCAAAGTTTCCTCAGCTCCAAACTCCAGAAAACACGACGTGCGATGTGGAGGGGAACAGGTATCCACATGCCAAAATAACACACACGAGGGAACAAAAACCCACAACCAAACAAAAAACCATTACAGACTGAAGGCTGGTCGGCACAGTCCTGCGTGGGCGGCGGGGGCAGGGCAGAGGCGCTCCCGGGGCTGTGGGTCTCTAATTTCCTCCGCCCAGGCAGCCACAGATACCAAGGTGGACAAACTGTGGCTCTACTGAGCCTGGGCTGGCTGGCAAGGCACAGCCTGCATAGCAGCTCCACTTATCTAGAGAAAAATCTGGCAGGCGAGGAAGGTAATCAGGTAATGCACCTTTGACATGGAATGACAGAGGTACATACGCACAGAGACACTCACAGACGCGCAGGCAGGGAGGGCGGCTGGCCAGGGAGTAGCGCACACTCACCAACACGAGATAGTGTGCATTCCTCACACACACACTCACACACGCTCTCCTCTCCTACTGGGAGTGTTCATTCTGCACAAAAGGCTACATTACAGAGCCCGCCCCAATAAGGGAAAGAGAGAAAAAAAAGCCTTCCATTGTTGAGAGGGCAGGTCAGTTGATTAGATTTTCTGTGGAGAATTCCACGAGGAAATTCCCTTCAAAGCCGAAGTGATTAACTGGGGGCTATTCTGGAAATGGAGCAGACAATGGCTCAATAGTCTGCTCAGCCAATGTCCAGGCTGGCACTGAACTCACTTTAAAAAAATAAAAATAAAAGCCAGACTCCCTGTTCTTTTCCACACATTCCCCCCCAACCCCCTCCACTCCTTCCAACTTCCCCTCCCAATTCCTTTTATTTTGCAGCTGGACAACATTAAGGGCCTTTAAAACCACAAGGGTTGACCCCATAGCAGTTTGATTAGGTCCCACTTTTTTTTTTTTCCTGGCGACAGGCAGACAGTAAGTTTACTTTTTTAGACATACACAATGACACACCATACACATACCCCAAACAGCAAAACCAATTATTAACCTTCTCATATTCAGAAATGTAGTCCTCATTCAGAGATTATAAATTTTTTGACAAAGTTGATAACTTAATAATGAACTCTGTAATTCACAGGTTATCCTAAAAATACATGTATATATATTACAAAACCAGTGTGGAATAAGATTTAAGTATGTCACTATGGAGTTAAAGCACTAACAAAACACAGAATTATGACCCACCCTGAAAAAGCTGTTAACAAGGGATGTGGCAAAAATGACTTGATGCTGACATGATTTTCATTTTCAGCAGTTGGGGCAGGGGGAAGGATATTAGTCACTATTCTTTCTAGCCATTAGTCTCAAATTATTTTTTTTATGACAGCAACAACCCATTCTTACATAGAAAAATGAGAATATTGTTGCATTTATTTTAAATACTCATTTTTTCAGCCCTAATATAGTCTAATTGATAAAGTATACAAAAACAATATTTTTCTTCTATTGTTATCATTGGTTATGGGGATTAGGGAATGATAGCTACATACACTTTTAAAATATTTTTAAAATTTTCCTAAGTAGGGCATCTTGTTTCATCTTATCTGAAGAGAGAAAAATAAAGAAAGAGGAAGGGTAAGTTACAGGGAGCAATGGGAGCTGGAGTCAGGAAGAGGAGGAGGCAGTGAAGAGAGGACAGAGGGAGAGCACAAGAAGGAGACTTAGTGGCAGCATAAAGATAGAAACAAAGATAATGGCCATAAGGCAGGATGCTGAGTTCCGTATGGTCCCAGCTGCTGCCTTGCTGCAGCTACTACCTCTGGTTGTTTCTCTGAAACTCTAATCCAGAAGGTCACCAGAGCAGGTAAGAAATAGAGTATGATTGTTTAAAGGAAAGGTGTTCATATCAGAATATTTATCTTAGAGACATTTAATAAATATATTTAAAAGTGTACATATGCCAAATAAACACAAAGAACACAATGAAAAGATTAGGTGGTTTGGCAGTTAGTTTAAGATCTCAATGTATTTCTATAAGCATTCCTAAAGCAATTTAAGGAATATTTCTTGTACAATCATCTCTTCTAAAGGAGTTGAATTAGACTGGGAACTAGACAGAAAATCGCCAAATATAATAATGATCATCCTAGTAATGAAAATTTGAACTAATGGAATCTGGAGCTCATAAGGAATTTTGTTCACATACATTAGCTCATGGATCGATACAGCACAGAAAGGAGTGCGTATGTACATCCCTAATTTTCTCAGTGTTTGAACTTATGCAAAAGGAATTTAAAGTCATACAACTGGTGAGTGGCCTATTTGGTACTTGAAACCAGATCTCCTATTTACTTACTTCACTTGTTAACACCATAATGTAGAATAAAACTACTTTCTGGAATTTATAACAAAATGAAAATTCCAAAATCGTGCTGATATTTAACCACCTAATATTCTTTCAGGTAATTATTAAAAAATTAAATTTGATACAAGTTAGTAAGGTCTTTGATAGTTGAATGGAATAAATATTTAAAACGGTACCTCTCTAGGCTGTAAAAGTTTTCTTTCCTTTCATTTGAACTCTTTATTGCAAACCAGCATTTCTGCAAGATTTTAGAATTTCAGCATAAGGGAAGAGCATTCCAAACTGTTCTGGTCAAATCCTGATATTGGTAACTTTATTAAATGATTGAAATGACCTAATCGATCCAATACTTACTTTTAAGTGATTGCTACTTGAGTACCATCTTTGCAATTTAATATTAAATATTAAAATGTTTAAAATTAGATAGTGACTAGTGCTTAATGTATGTAAGTAATCTAAATTGTTTATCAATTATCTGAAGAGTTTAAGATATTCATTTGGTTACATATCTAGTATTCTCCACATCAGAGCTAATATTCCCATGTAATGTGTGATATACTGTCATAAGATTCCAGGAGGTTTCATAATGTATGTGGATTGAGACACTTTAGGATCTTTATTCAGTCAAGAAACAAACACTTAGCTTAACTACTAAGGTAGAGCTAAGGATTCAAAAGAAGAATTATAGAAAAATCTGTAAAAAATATAATAGAAAAAAAAAAAAAAGAGGCCAAACTTCAAATTAATTGATTAGTATCCAAGCCCTCCTAGGTAAATGTAGTTTTTAAAAAAGTTAAAAAATAAAAATAAAAATAAAACGAACAAAAACAATGGTGAAAACTTAACTGAACAATTAAAATGGTG